>JADBJO010021440.1:22500-29547 GCA_016801955.1 Conus betulinus
CTGGAAGTAATGGGGAGAGAGGAGAAACTGTGAATGCAAGGTAGAAGGAAGCAGCATGTTAGAAAATCCATGTATGTAAACGAAGCAAAATGACAAAGAAAGTAAGGTTAGAGAAACAAAAATACACCCGGACACACGAGTGCGACCCAGTGAAGTACTGTCCTCAACAGCTGAACCAACCAGCTGGGGACCAATCCTGCCCCACCCACCAAAAACCTACGCTGTGTTGACTCAGGGTGCAGGCATGCATAGAACATTCCAGTAAGACGTCAAGGGAGAGAACTGCTCCCTGGCACACTCCATAGTGGAATGGCCACTAGACATGACGCGACAGAGGATCCACGGGAACGTCGGCATGGGTGCGCCAGGCTGCATTTCATGACTGCAGAGTCCGCCGGCAAAACATACCACCGTCAAGCGACTGCCGTGTGCAGCCTCACTCGTTGCTGTTCTGCTGACAGGTTTAAAACAGCACAGCTCCAAACATGGCCAAGCTTAGGCTAAATAAGATCTCTCATAAATACAAAGTCAGGTTGTCTGTTATGTAACGGGAGAGGGGAAAGAAAAGGGACATCGTAGGCAGGCAGGGTTGTTAAAGGAAGAGGGATAAGACAAGGGTAAAGGCTGAATGAAAACGAAGATAGAAACACATGGTCAGAATAAAATGTTTTCCCTCTAATAAAACAAGGATGTGAAAGAAACAGACTGCGACAACAATGGATCAACAACTAAAGCAGGTTTGAATAAGGTTATCATGAAAAATGAAAAATGTAGTTATGCTTTGGAGAAGTTATGGGTAATCCCACTGACAGAAAAAAAAAAGGTTTATGTAGTCATCGCTATATACAATGAAAAACAACTAAGATGCATTTTGGAAGGGGGGAAATGATCAGCAGCAGCCTTAAGTAGTCAAACAATGCCTTATTCCTGGGTACCAAGGGGCAATGGAGGGGTAGAATGGAAGCTGGGGAAGAGGGGAGGGAGGGGTGGGGGGCAGGAAGAACTCTACGCCGAAAAGTAAAAGCCAACAGATCTTTCTACCAATCGCAGGATGTTTACCAAAATTCACCAAGCAGACCGGTACAATTTCACGAACAACCTTGAGATGAGGAGAAAGAATCCAGCACTTCAGGATGTTTGAATATTTTCAGTTATTCCGGCTTGTATGCTGAAACATGTTGTCACTGATGTAAAGGACAGCACAGGCTACAGCATCTCTACCTGTCGCCCATGGCTGAGGACAGAGGGAATAAAATGGAGAGGGGTGTCTGGGTGGATTTTATCCATTGTGTTACCTGGAGTCCAGCTGCCCCTCTGGCTGTGTTGTACATGTTGTGATACAATCTCTACCAAAAGAACGAGACAGAACAATCAATTGTAGGCAGTTATGGGCATTTTTTTTCATATGTCAAAGGCTTTGCCACTTTTAACGTTCGTTAAAACAGTTACATATTTTAGAGAGTTGTAACATATTGTAACATGTCAAAAATGAAATCGAGACATCAGCAAATTAATACATTTGTACCTGCCATAAGAAGATACTTTTTTTCTCCATTTTTGTATTTTTCTTTCTTTCTTTCTTTCTTTCTTTCTTTCTTTTCTTTTTGCAGAACTAGTTATTGTTGGTAGGGTGGCATTTCTCTTACACACGAATATCACAGCATCACAGAAAGCATAACATTCACAGTATTGTGAATAAGTGTCAGGATTCTCTTGTCATTAGCTTGGCAGGAAACACGTCTGACGTTCACATACCCACGATTGTTCTTTGAAACATAATCATTTCAGAATGTTTAAAACCCAAAACTGGTAATTCGCTTGTCACATCTTCCTGACACCCGTACTACGGCCTAGTAAGGGGGTGTGAGATGATGAAGCGTTTAACTTCCAAAAGCCCCCGTATCACTGATAACGGAGCTAGGTGACAAAGTGTTTACCTTTAAATAAGTCCGCCATACCACCAATACGAGTGTGAGGTGATGAGACGTTTACCTTCCAAAAGTTCTCCAGAACCGCTGATACCGGAAGAGGTGATGAGGTATGTGCCTCCGAAAGCCCTCCACATCGCTAATAAGAATGTGGAGTGATGAGAAGCCGGCTACATCACTTTTAAAAGCCCCCATCCCCCTACCATGAATGAAGGGGCAAGACGATGAGATGTTTACCTTCAAACCCTTCTCCACACGATTGATATAGGGGTGAGGCGATGAGGTATCACCTTCAACTCCCTCTCCACACCATTAATAAAGGGGTGAGTAATGAGATGTTTACTTTCAAGCTCCACTCCATACCACTGATACAGGGTTGAGGTAATGAGGTGTTTACCTTCAAACCCTTCTTCATACCATTAATATAGGGGTAATGCGATGGGTATTACCTTCAAACTCCTCTTCACACCATTGATATAGGGGTGAGGTAATGAGATGTTTACTTTCAAACCCCTCTCCATACCATTAATAAAGGGGAGAGGTGATGAGCCGTTTACCGTTAAACCTCTGTCCACACAATTAATATAGGGTGAGGTAATGAGATGCTTACTGTCACACTGTCACTCTTGCACACACGCATTCATGACAGCATTTACTTCATACACACACGCAATCCCTCCACTCAACCAAAAGGCGCACCACCGAATGTTTTTTCTTTCCCCCCTCTTCACCGGAAAAGACTTTACTAAATGAATCGAACAATTAAGAAACAAATTCCGTACATGTTTCTCTCTCTCTCTCTCTCTCTCTCTCTCTCTCTCTCTCTCTCTCTCTCTCTCTCTCTCTCTCTCTCTTCACACTGAGAGATAAATCAAGTTACGAATTGATATCAATAAATTCTTACAAGATTCCTCCTCCTTGCCGAAGAAAGAATACCCTCATCCCCAAGAATATAAAGTCAATACCTTTTACACAACATTGGCCCAAGATCCAGACCAGGAGAATAAATCATTCATGCATTCATGATGCCATACCTGCATCAGAGAAAGCACTCGCCCCTTACTGTCATGATGTCCTGTCCGCATCAGAAAACGTGCTGACCCCTTGAACTCTCCAGTCACTGGGGAACCGATGAGATCCGACTCCTCTACCCGGGGTCTTCAATTGCTGGGGTTGAACTATCGGTGGGTTCCCCACACCATGGCTATCATGAAACACCCGTCTCAGCACTTAAGAAGCAGATGCCGTCGCAGCATCAGAGGAGGAAATAGCTGACGGGGTGAAGGGTGAAGGGTGAAGGACTGAAACACGAATAAGGTTCGTGTAAGTAACCTGCTTCCCAATTCAACATTGGAATTCTTTCTTTCTCTTTTCTTTAGGTTTTCCCCTGTAGCTTTCCCCAACTATCTATGGCTCACCTGGTAATGACTGGTCAGTGGTGAGGACCCCTTGACTAACGTCCTGACAGGTTCGAGTCTCTAGGCCATCTCCTGGGCTAAAACTGATTCTTTCCTCCCTCCTCCTTGTGAGTGCATACTCAGTGTTCAAACACATGACCAGCACTTACCAACCCTTATTAAACTATCTCTCAGTGGTCACTTTCACCCAATGACCACCCTTGTTTATTTTAATGAGTAATCCTCACAATTATTGGGGATGCCCGCTACCCTAGTCAAGCCACATGAATATTCTTCCTTTTTAGTTGTGGCATGGGGGAAATGATTCATATCACTAGACTGCATGTGATGGAGCGTCACATGCCTTGATGTGAGGCTACGTCACATGACACTTACTTTCAAAACCCTTCTCCACACCATTAATAAGGGGTGAGGTGATGAGGCGTTACCATTAAACCCCTCTCCACACCATTGATATAGGGGTGAGGCGATGAGGTATTACCCTCACCCCCCTCATATCATTAGTAAGGAAGAGGGGGTGAGGTAATGAGGTGTTTTACCTTCCAGAAGTCTCCAAGTGGAGGGTGGAAGAGGCTGAAGATGCTGTACAGTCTGGTTGTCATGGAAACGGTGATGTAACCTGTGTCTGCTGCTGCCAGACTGCACACAGTGCGAGGATTAATCCATCCTGATGAGGGTGTGGCTATGATGATGGTGATGGTGATGACGACGACGACGACGACGACGACGACGACGACGATGATGATGATGATGATGATGATGATGATGATGATGATGATGATATTCAATGGTAGCGGCATAACAACTGTAAAACAAATGATGTATAAACAAAATGCCCAGGGATGTGGGCAGGTAGATGTGTGTTGACAGGAAAGCAGTAAGCAGGCACAGGATTGGTCAGGTCATGTGTCTTGTGCCTAAATCCCCAACCACCTTTGTCCTATCGGAGTGACCAGTCCCAAACAGGGGGAAGATGTTGAGAAAGAGTGGGCGAGCATTACACAATCTTCGGTTCAGTGATGCAGTTCACTCTTAATTGCGCTAACCAGAACAACTTCTTTCCGTTAAAGCAATGTGTACGATAAGGCATAATATACGTCGGACTTTTTTTTTTCAATCCATGTTGTGTGTCCGTCTATCCACCCACTTCCGTCTCACTGAGGGGCGTGTAGTCTACAATGCTCTCTCTGGATACGCAGACTCGCTCTCCCCATCGGTCACCGGCCCTACATGACGGTTGCATTTACTATCATTGTTGCGGGATGCTGTGCCTCTTGCTGCAGTTCACAGACATTCATATTCCACTGGGGTCTTGCCTTTACTTCAAACCAGGGTATCTTGAAATACGTGCGTGAGCTCAGCGTGAGGGGAACAAGGCTGACAGATTCCTGGCTTGAATTGTCAGTAGTAATCGTCTATAGGTCTATGGCTTGTGAAGATGAGTAGGTGCCTGCATGTGGGCACTATGGTCATCTGCATATAGTGGCCGTCGAGATGGATGAAGGAAGAAAAAGACCACAACTATGATAGATCTTGTCAGAAAACCAGCCTGACTGACTAAACAAAAAGTTCACAGATCAAGATTGCAGACTCACGTCTGTAAAACAACAAACCATAACAGCCCTTTTCATAAAGCTGAGAGAACTATGTGTTGCCAAATGCCGGTTCCTTCTCTGATGATCGTTGACTCCACACATGTTCGAACTTTGGTAGAGAACAGGAGGTCTGGCTTCATCTGAAGAACAACATGGCCATCCCGAGCTGATCACGACTGCAGTACAGATATCGGTCTGTAGACGTCCATGGCTCTTAAGATCACATGGACCTCAGTCGGACATTTCACCTTCTCTTCTTTCTGCTTTGTACTCCCTCTGTGTTTGCCCCAGAAATTACTACCCAAGTCCTTTCCTCCATCACCTGTCTCTTCGACACACACTTCCTCCCACCCCCCTCCATCCCCATCCCACTCATATCACCGCTCCTTCCTGGAACCCTCCTTTCCTGCCCCTCTCCATCCCATTGCTTGTTCAGAATGTCAGGTGGAGCACATTGAACTGGACTGTTGCAACTGTTTATAC
The DNA here is from genome assembly GCA_016801955.1 of Conus betulinus. Lineage (NCBI taxonomy): Eukaryota > Metazoa > Mollusca > Gastropoda > Neogastropoda > Conidae > Conus > Conus betulinus. Next base: position 27,925 of record JADBJO010021440.1, read on the forward strand.
AGATTCTTATGCAGACAATGTCGTCGATAAAAGGAAATTACGTTCTTGCTTCCATCAGTCTGTCCACCTTACTTTGAATATGACTTGTATGAGAACATGATTGTGTTGAAGGTGATTGCTTACTTACTTAGTGAATGAATGAGAGAGTGAGTGAGTGAGTGAGTGAGTGAGTAAGTTGCCACACCACCCCCCTTTTTTCTATTTGTCTTTTCGGCATTATATGATGAAAAAATGCGATCAAGTCTAATGCACAACAAGACTAAGCTTGTCAGAGAGAAAGACGAATGAGCTGAAAATGGATGAACAAATGAAATCAAATGCACAGAGATAAAAAATATAGCTCTACAACGACGAACATTACACAGAGAAAAAGGAATGAAAGGAAAATGGAAAATAAGTATAAGTTCAAAACAACAACAACACCTACTACTACAACTACTACTACTACTGCTGCTGCTGTTGCTGCTGCTGCTGCTGCTGCTGCGAACAAAGAAAACATAACAATAACAATGTTGGACATTTGTTCAGTGCATGTCCTAGAGACCTGAAGCCTTTTCACAAATAACAGTATGACCATTCTCCATGCAGTCACTTGCACAGGCATACGTCATATGTGCAGTTGACATAAACACATTTGTAAGAAATAATAAAAAAGGAAAGCAAGACAGAAAGAAAGATAGAAAGGGGAGTGAATTACATAAAAAAGGGAGAAAAAAAACACACCTGAAAAGACAGAGGTTGATCCTGTCCGACAAGCCCTGACGCGTAAAAACCACCATGTTGATGACGTTCATGATGACGCCACCTACCGTCAGCACCGGAAGCAGTCCACTTGCACCACCGTCAACACGAGATGCGCCGTAGCTGAGCTGACCGGATCGTCCAGGGTATTTTCACCTGAGACTCCAGTGGTGACAAAAGTGGTGTGGTGACTGTAATCAGTGCTGATGTCATTCTTCGTGATGATATTAAAAAATACGTCTGTAAAGAGCCCCGGGGAGATGGAACTCTCTTCTTGAGCGTGGATTGTGCTCTGGGGGCCATGCTACGAGAACCAAACATAAGGTATGAAGCTAAAATGATCACATGCACTTTTCTGATCGGTCAGGAATGAAGTCAGATGTTTTTGCCATCTCGATGTTCGTCTTTTAGCGGAGATCTGCCAGTCGAGACTGTAAGGCTTCAAGTATAACAGGTGTCTACCGCTGCAAGTCTCTACATTCATTTGGTGAAAACCATCCATAACACAGGAGTGATCCTGTTTATTAGAGAGATAGAGAGAGAGAGATAGAGAGAGAGAGAGAGAGAGAGAGAGAGTTGTGTGTGTACCCACACAGAGGCGAGCGTGTATGTGTGCACACATTTTTTAGATTTAAGTCATTGAGATGAAAAACAAACAACAACTGGTCCCCAAACAAATCAGAATTTCATTCAGTCGCAGACGTTTCCGGGAGGGCATATCAACAAATGAACAGTGATCGTGGTAATATCAGTCGCAAAGAAGGATACACGATCACAAATCCGATTCGCCTGAACACACATATTTTACTTAATCTAACAGAGAAGGCACGCGAGATGTAAAAAAAGCTTTCTAATGTCTATCTTTGATGTAGATAGACGAGA
>JADBJO010021441.1:0-2500 GCA_016801955.1 Conus betulinus
AGCTTACCCTCGTTGATGTAGCTTGTACCCGCTCCCGCCCCATTCTCCCGCTCTTGTCTCATAAAGCAGCCCAGCAAGTGGTCTTTTTGACACTCTCCTGTCTCTTTCTGCTCCATTTGATACGTCATTGTTAGTAATTACGTCATTGATTTTTTTTTTTCCAAAACGTCATTTGTGTGTGATCACGTCATTCAGCCTGAACCCATGGCTGCAAGGCGCTCCTGTGTTTCCTCTTCAGTCTCACTGTGTAAGCTTGCAGCCCACCTTTGGCTTTCTGCCCCGTTGTCCCGCTCCCGTCAGTCATCATCCCGCTCCCATTCTCTACCCCCTTCCCGCCCTACTGTCCCTTCGTGCTCCGCGTGTGTGAGTGTGACAACTTTATTCAGCGTGAATCCCTGTTGGCGCAAGGGTAGAAATGTGTGAGTGAGAACTTCATTCAGCGTGAATCCCTGTTGGGCGCAAGGGTAGAAATGTTTATTTATTTATTTTAAACTACCCCTTTTTTTGAAAATCGGGGCCCCGTCAAGACCTTTTTATTGGTTAAGTGAAGATGCAATTTTGATATTTTTTTTTATGATGTCAGTGGCTTGCAGGATGTCAAACAGTAAACGCATAGTCTGTGTATGACCAAACATGAGGCTGGAATGAAAGCTGGCGTGAGTAAAGGTCAATTAAAGTGATTTTGAAGAGTCCATAGACTTTTTGTGAATTTTTTTAGCGCAGAGAAGTGATAGGAGGATGCCAACTAGTAGCGGCGTTATCCTAGTGTATGTAACTTGTTCATTAGGGTCATTTTCAAAATGTTATGGAAGGAATTTCATTGTGAGATTCTGTCTTTGCTATCTGGTCGTCACAAGCTTTTCTTAGAGTAAGGTGATTTGTGTTTGAGTTCAGTCAATTTTATGAGATCGTCGGCACTTACTTGCAGATTTTTTTTTTGCGAGAACAGTACAGTAATCAGAATCAGAATGAATTTTGTAGTATTATCGGCAGAGTTCACACATGGAGAGAGAGAGAGAGAGAGAGAGAGAGAGAGAGAGAGAGGAGGAGAGAACCACCCAAGATATTGCTAGAATATGAATGGAAACTTAGCTGTACAATCCGTCGTCAGCGATTGTTAGAACTAAGTTATTAGCGCGTTTGTATTTTCTAGTGTATAAATACGACGATGATTGTGTATGAACACACGCGTGCAAGTGTGTGTGTGTGTGTGTGTGTGTGAGAGAGAGAGAGAGAGAGAGAGAGAGAGAGAGAGAGAGAGAGGGAGAGAGAGATACTCCGACTGACTAATATCACGAGAGTGCTTGAGGGTCTATACTCATAAGATTGAAATTTTTAGCATTGAAACAAACCGCACGCACGCAAGTGCTCGGTTGTGTCGCTGGCCACGTGTGGATCAGTGAAATGTTATGTTGTGATTGGCTAGTCAGTTGCGCATGTGCAGGAGTCTGGAGTGTTGTATTGTGATAGGATGGTGTCGCTGTGCCTACGTGGACAGGCTGAACCGATAAATTGCGATACGGAGGAGTGCCACCATCATTTCGCATCCGAAGTCTACAGCACGAATTTTCTTCACGACTCAAGACTGCAAGTTGGCAAGGTTGGTTTTCCCTCCTTTACAGTCTATCAGCTTGTCAGCCAGGGTTTCTCTCTGAACAAAGTATCACATGTTAAGTTGTGTGTGGACTTGCTCATTTGCGTCCAAAGTAGAGCACAGTTTCTTGTTTGCGTCTGTGCTCAGCCTCTGCTTGCTTTCCTCCTAATGTCAATCTTTGGTACAGCTGGTGAGTTTATCTCTCATACTCTCACACTTTTCTGTTGTGTGAAGGACTTTCTTCTGAGGTGTGTTCGTGTTTGAATATAGAAATGGAAAGAGGTAATTTATAGTTTCTTTTTTCGTTCATTCCATTCATGAGCTTATTGAAATTTTCATTTAAGTTATAGTACATGAGATATTTGATAATTTTATTACTCATGTTGGATAAAGACAAAACGTCTGTCCATTCCTGTGTGAAATCAATGGAGATTATTGAAAATAGTTTTCAGCATTCAGAACATTTTTTTTCATTTTTCTTAGTGTGTGGTCCCCTCATTCCCCATTTGTTTCCCCAAAACTCAGCTCAGATTTTTGAGATACGAGATAATTTAATTTAAAAGAGCTGTCATTTTGATCTAATAACTTTATACATCGGCCATAGTTTCATCGGATAGTTTGTCTTAAGCTGGACGTGTGTTTAGTAGCACAGTTAGAAAGGCTCAATAGAAAGAGACAGAAACCCTCATGATGCTGTACCCGAAGAAGGGAGGGAATTTGCCTACATTTGACTCGGATGTGATGAATGTATGTGACTGCTGCATGAAAGGCGTAGAATAAATGGGGAAGAAGAGGGGTATATAGACACAAATCCAACAACAAATATAGAATATGGGGGTGGCATTCAGCAGTAACTCCAGCAGCGGACTTAGCAAGTTTTCATTTCTTTGTTGACCTCTTATTTCT
>JADBJO010021441.1:7500-12500 GCA_016801955.1 Conus betulinus
CAATATTCTCAACATATTTTCATTCTATTGAAGCCTGTACCCAAATTGCGTAGGCTGTCAGTTGATTCAATTTGTAATACATTGAAGGGTAGAGTCCAGATCAATGTCTAGGCTTTTGTAGGGTTGATGGACGATCCAGTTTCGTAAATTGGCACTACAGAGTAATGTTCAAACTGTTACTGAAGTGCTTTCGTTCTTTCTTGTACAGTTTTTTATGTTTTGTCAAGTAGACCGTCTTTTGTTTGTATTATCACTCGAGCAATTCCGTTTCTATTGAGATTTGCAAGCCCTTTAGTGTAAACATTGTACAAAACAGGGGAGAGAGGAGAATTTTGATGTAAGTTCATGGATAGTTTATGAGGTTCTCACATCCATTCTCCAAATCGTAGGATGACAGTTCGCTCCTGAAGTGCTGCTGCAATCCATCATGAAAGTGTCATGATGACTCCATTGTCAAGGGGTAGCTCCAGGAGAACCAAGAACTGGAGCTGGACTTTGTTGAATGCATCTTTCAAGTATATGGCAACTGCCAGTGTTTCTTCCTTTCTTCAGAATCCTTCATGTGCTTCATAGGCAAAAGCGGCTGCATTTTCCCATGTACTTTTACCTGTTCTGTAGCCCCCTTGATTGGGCGGAAGGATTTGTCTACTTTCGAGGTCTCTCTTGCTATAAATCGTTCCATGAGCTTTCCTGCTGTACTTTGCATAGTGAGTATGCATTGGCCATTAGGCGATGATAATCTTTTCCAGTATGGGTAGAACCTTCAAGTAATGTGTGTCCAGTCTTCTGGGACATGCATTTATCGAAACTGTCGTGATAGAGACGGAAGATACGTTTTTTTGTCTTCTTCTGAGAGCTATTCGATATCTGGGGGAGGTACTTCGTCTGAACCTGGAGCACTACCTTAGTGCAATTAGTTATTGCTTCATCCAGTCCAGGTGCTGTACATTCATTCTCAATGCCAGTTTTAGGTAGACATTAATCTCTAACTTGGTCAAATGTTCTGTTCTTTTGCTCCAAATTTCTGTAATCAGTATGTTCTCTGAAACCTTTTCAGCAGAGCCCACCTTTACGCCTCATTTGTCCTGAAATTCATGGTCCCATCGGCGTCTAGGATACCTGGGGTGGCATTGGTACTGTGTTTTCCTTCCATGCGATGATAAAACTGCCAAAATGAGGGAGAGTTGTGTCATAATTAAACGAAACACAAATGTTGCCATTTAGATTGTTTTGCTTCTTCAACTACTCGCTTGAACTCTTCAGTCTTGTGATTCATGTCTGTTTTAATAGCTGGATTAGGAGGACGGTGGGTTAAACGCTCTTCTGTTTGTCTGACTGGCTGTGTGCGTCAACCTCACGCGAGCGAGAGTTCGACAGCGTGTGTGTGTGTGTGTGTGTGTGTGTGTGTGTGTGTGTGTGTGTGTGTGTGATATTCTATATCCCTGCATCCACTATGTGGACCGATATAAAACTGCACTCTCACCACTAATGCCAGAACACACGAAAACTGACAGAGCTCGTCCACGTGTTCATATGGATGCCAGCATGTGTCGAGCCTGCACGTTGTGACTGCGAACTAGGTGCCCTGTCTTTTCATCCACTCCAGCATATCAGGCAGCAAAGAGGAGCTTGTGCTGCACCCTGACCATGTTTGGATGTGGCTGCGTAGATCATATTCCCCAAGTGTCACATTGGCTTGCGAAAAGTTTGTATACAAAGATTCTATTTGCCAAATGGCTCCCATTTAAGACCATGTTTGCAGACACGTATTGGATTATAAGAGCATGCACATTATTTTGATATCATTGTGATTATGGGTCGATGGGACTGGCACCATATTACCTTGCCTGGTAAGTTCTAGTTCAGTCACAGGTGCAGGTTCAAACTATGGTGGTGCCATCACGTAAAGGAGCGCTATCAGTTTCTTTATATTATATACATATACATACATATATATATATATATATATATATATATATATATATATATATATATATATATATATATTATTAGTTATCTCTATGTGCATCTTATGGTCTGTATCATTTGGAATGAAGATGGTTTCTAATAGAAAAAATGCCCATCCCCCCTCCCCCCCCAAAAAAAAAAACCCCCCCCAAAAAAAAAAAAACAACAAACACACACACACACACACACACACACACACACACACACACACACACACACGCGCGCGCGCGCGCGCGCGCGCGCGCGCGTGCGCGCGCTGCATGAGCTAATTCAATAATTGTGGTTGTGCAAATCGTGTTTTGCGACAGATCTAACCTGTCTGTTGGTGTTTGTCTCGAAATCAGTGTTTGTATGAGAATGGCGTGTGCGGAAAAGAAAGTTTCCGGGAGCTGCACATCAATTTGCTACTGTAGAAACGGGCAGATGTGTTCCACCGACAGCGATCACACCATTACCGTCGTGCCACATTACGTAAATTTTTTCCCTTTGAAGAAGAGGTAATATGTGTGTGTGTGTGAGTGTGAGTGTGTGTGTGCGTGCGTGTGTGTGAGTGAGAGATGTTATTTGATGTCATATTCCCCATGTCACTTTTTTCTTTTCTTTGATTGATTTTTTTTTTTGTCTTTAAGATTCTGTGATCCAATATTATTATCGGGTGGTCTGTAACGCTGCGCTACCAAGGGAAGTTGTCCAGTAGGGTTTTAATTACACGTGGAGTGAGATTTTTTTCCAGCTTGAAAACCCTTTCTGTCCCCCAGCAGTAGTTGGAGTGTCTGATGGAGTTGAGGGAAGGTTAAAGGCGGTGGAAGGAGATGGGATGTCTCCACCTGCCATCATGCCGTGCCCTAGACATGATGAACCTCTAGCATCTCACTGCCCCTATGGAACTGTAACCTTAAAACCAAAGAAAAAGTAAAGCGTCCCGTTTGTGTTTTGTGAGTGTGTGTGTGTGTGTGTGTGTGTGTGTGTGTGTGTGTGTGTGTGATGTGAGTGAGTATGAGTGACACACACACGAACACACGTACACACACGCGCGTGCGCGCGCGCGCGCACACACAGACAGAGAGAGAGAGAGAGGGGGGGGGTAGGGAGGGTGGTGGTGGATGGCGGTGGTTGTCAGTGTCATGTCACAATCTATTGTCTTTTCCCTGGCAATGAACGTCTTGATGATATGCCGCATTTTTCGTCAACAAGGTCCAACATTATGGACAGTATTTATGTCTGGTGTCTCAATTCACCTTGATCCCAGACTCTTCGTTACTTATAATTCACAAGTCTGTTTTCATATGGCTCTATTGCTTGTCCTGCTTTGACTGGTTCGACATCCAGAAATTATATTCTGTCTCCTTGGCAATGGTCAAGATAATGTCTCTTGTTGTTTTACGGGAAAACTTCACCTCGAAGGTCCTCCATGGTGTCCCTAGCCTCAGCCGGATTTGTTTTGAGATTGTGTTTGTCTGGTTGGCCAGCAGTGAAGGTATTGTTTCGTAACTCTTGAACTGATCTTTATTTCCTTCAGAAACGTTGTTTTGGATGACACTTACAATCTTATGTAAACCTTTAATTTTTTTCACTGCAAACTCGTTCAATATTTACCAAGTGTAGTGATATATCTTTTTCTGTACATGTTTTTCTGCTCTGTCTTTTAATTGTGGCTTTGACTTCAGATTCCGTTTTATCACCCACAATGTGTCCATTTATTTGCACTGTTTGCTTTTGGTGTTGATTGTTGTCCTTTAATTTCAATGACTTGCTTACGTCTGTTTTTTTTTTTTACCGTTATATTGCAAATAGATCATTATTTGGTCTGACAACTTTTCGCTGTTTTCTGTAGACATTTTGTGAGGTTTTGAATGCAACTGAATTCATGTTTGTAGCCAGGCAAAGGGTACTCATCTTGTCAAAGTCAGTTCTTTACTAGTTGATCTTGGAAAAAAAAGAAGAAAAAAAGAGCAAACCCTACTGTCATTTGAACCAGATTCTGTAAAACACGTAATTTAAAAAAAATTAAAATCTGCGCTCCTTAAAACCTTAGATCGGATGAAACTATCATTCTCAGGAAACTACATCCGGGGGATCTTTCTGGGCGAGGTTTTCATGGAGTCTGCTGTAAAATGTTTATGTACGATCCTAACACACTACAAGAACAGTCTTAATAGTGAGAGGTACATTATTTTGTGGGAAAGCGATGTATACTTCAGTGTAAAATTTCTCTGCCGTGTCCCTACAGGCAATGCACACAATCACGTCTATTATACGATACGATGTCCGGAAAGAACTGGTCAACACACACACACACACACACACACACACACACACACACACACTCTCTCTCTCTCTCTCTCTCTCACACACACACACACACACACGCAAATTACTTAAGCTCCGGACGTCATCAGCTTCTACTGCCATACATTTTCTGGAATGTCAATGAAAAGTTAGCATGTACACTCAACCGTTTGGTTGCATAAGACACAATACCGGATGACTGAAACAGAAAGACCTGGTATGGACAAGAGAGGCTGAGGCGCTCTTGGTGGTCGTGCCCAAACTTCTCAAACTTTTAAAAAAGGTAATTAATTGCTAACCGCCAAGGAAACGTAGACAAACAAATTACAAGACAAAACACGACGCGTTTCGACCTCTTAGGTCTTTTTCATGCAAGATGCAAAACGCTCAGGACAACGAAAATGAACGAGCAATCACTTATAATCATTCACATCGCAACGCCCATCTTGCGCAGAAGTGAATGAAGATAAGTGATTGCTCATTCATTTTCATTGTCACGCCCATCTTGCGCTGAAGTGAATGAAGATAATGATTGCTCGTTCATTTTCGTTGTCCTGAGTGTTTTGTATCTTGCCTGAAGAAGGCCTAAGAGGTCGAAACGCGTCGTGTTTGTCTTGTGATTCATTTGTCTATGTTTTCTTGGTGGTTTGCTATTAATTACATTTAAAATTTATTTAGATTTCCACCTGCAGTCGCCTCAATTTGCAACGAGATAAAAAAAAAAGTGCGTAGTGATGTTGCAC
>JADBJO010021441.1:17500-22500 GCA_016801955.1 Conus betulinus
AATCTGGTTTTAGGGCTAATCATTCCTGCCCAACAGCATTGACAAAGCTAGTTGATCAGCGGCTTACTAATCTAAATAACGACAAAATTACAGGTGTTCTCGTGGTATATTTTATGAAAGCCTTTGATGTTATTGATCGCAATCGTCTTCTTAAAAAGCTAAAGGTATACAACTTATCAGAGAATTTGCTAGAACTTCTGTCTTCATTTCTTTCTGATAGAAAGCAGATTGTCTCAGTAAATGAATCTGTATCTTCTACATTATTCATTAGTCATGGTGCGCCTCAAGGGTATATATATATATATATATATATATATATATATATATATATATATATATATATATAAAAATTTACCTCTATTCATTGATAGTCTCGTGAAATGTTCGCTGATGACACACAATATACTGTAGTCATAAAAAAATGAAAATATATTTGCCAGTTTACAAGAAAGTATAAAACAAATCAATCATATGGTCTGGAACTCGATCGCATGTGTCTCCATCCTCAGAAAATGAAGTTCTTGATAAGAACCACCAGACAAAAGCGTTAAAATATTTCTTATGATTCTCTATCTCTTTGTATAAATAATGAAATAGTTGAAGAAGTTGATCATTTATGTCCTAGGTGTCATTGTAGACAATAATTTGTCATGGTCTTCTCATGTCACGATGCTCTGCAAACTTCTGCCTCAAAAGATTTATCAGCTTTCAAAACTAAAATATTTCTTAGACCAACATTGTCGTAAGCTTTTTTTTTTTTTTTTACCTCGGACATTGAATCTCATTTGAATTACTCTTCTACATTGTGGGATTCGGCCAGTTATAACGTATTAAAACCATTCCTCAGTCTTCATAGACGGGCTGTGAAACTCATTCTTCTCAAATCTACAACTGTAACTCCCTCTGATTACAAATGTTTAGATATTTTGCCTCTGAAATGGAAACTCACTTATAACAAAGCAATTTTCATGTTTAAGATAATGTCCAATCATGCACCACCAACTTTGAAAAACAAATTTAAAACGAACCAGATTCGCAATGTCAAAGATTCAGATACCCCTATCGAGGATTGATCTTTTTAAATCTAGCCACATTTACTCAGGTGGTCGTTTGTGGAGACCTAGTGTCTTCATTTGATGTAATTTCTAGTCTAAACGTTTTAAAAAAACAATACTTCTCATATCTGATGCTACGCTTCCTAAACAGTGTGAATAATGATAACATCATATAACCTTTTTATACGTTTTAAAAATTATTCTATGGATTCAAGTACAAATGAGTTTAAATGTATTTGAATGCTCATTTGTGTTCCAATGTTACTGCTTCTCTATATCTTCTCATGACATACTGTTCACCTGTCCACCTTTCGTTTCTCTCTCTCTCTCTCTCTCTGTTTTGTGTGTGTGTGTGTGTGTGTGTGTGTGTGTGTGTGTGTGTGTGTGTGTGTGTGTGTGTGTGTGTGTGTGTGTGTGTGTGTGTGAAAGGTTGACTGTCATATTTTTGGATTACCTTTTGTATTTCAGGCTAGTATTTTTTTCGCTATTTAGATGGTTCGTTGATTTTGAAGTCGCATATTGTCATTATTTTTTCTGCTTCATCGAGGGCAAGATGTAAAAAAGCCTGTATTGTGCTTATTCTTAATCCCTCATTAAAAAGATTCATTCGTTCGTTCGTTCGTTCTGTTCTTTTGGTAGGTTTGTTTTCTTCTCTCCGTCTGTTTGACTACCCACCATGTCATTATTACATTTATCATTGTAGAATTAGATTACAGTGCTGCTACGTTAAATTGTCAGTATGAATGATATGTGCTGTAATAATGTATGCATGACAAGACAGATTGTAAGACTAGGCTTTGGCCTAAAGTCTTCATGCTTGCTTATCAAAGATCAGTCTCTCTCTCTCTCTCTCTCTCTCTCTCTCTCTCTCTTCTCTCTTCTACGCGCGCGCAGAAATCTGTTTTCAACAAATCAACTTTTTTTCTTTATAAAAATGTGGATGGAACACGACTATCAGATTCGTGAACAGAAATCTACATGAATATGCGGGATATATAAGAAAAGATCAAGCCTATCTGTAGTTTTTTTTTTTTTTCAGAATAGCTCCTGATACATGACATTCCATCAGCTGAACCCACTTCAGTCCGAAAACCTTTGTCACCAGAAACAGTTTGTGAACGGAACAGCGCGCCTGCACGCACACTGACTGCACCCTTCCTGGCATATAGCCAAGCCGCAATGGACACTGGCCAGTGGGCCGTGCCTGTAACTAGGGAGAGAGTGCGGGGATGGGGAGAAAGGGGAGGATAGCGAGAAGAGGGTGGGGATGGGGGCAGTTCTAGAACATAAAGTATCCAGCGACTTGTGGTCCTGTGCAGGGGCAGAGCACAGGGCTTTCAGTGCGACACTGGGGACTGTACATACAGCAGCAGTTCTGCAATAGATTGTGCTATCCCAAACATTCATCACACACACACACACCCCACCCAACCCCAACCCCTCCCCCCACTCTCCTTTCTTCACCTGCTTCCAATCTGGAAGCATCTATCTGTCGATCGATCAATCAATCAATCTATCTATCTATCTATATAATGAATACTAAAACAAGTTGATCGTCTTTTCCCACAGGGACAACTTTAATATTGATCGTCTTTTCAAAGGCTTCTTCAGGAATAAAACACTTTGGTGTGTGTGTGTGCGCGCTAAAACAGATTGTTGTGACTGCTTAGGAGTAGTCACGTTCTAAGAATTGATCCTTTTATGAAGTGTTTCATTCCTGAAGAAGCCTTTGAGGCGAAGGCTTGAATACTAAAGTTGTCCCTGTGGGAAAAGACGTTCAACTTGTTTTAGTATTCATTTTATTCAAATCATCATCCTGTTCACGTCATTTTGTTGAAGCGCAGTGTGAGTTTTACTGAGAATTTTACCTGTGAAAAAAAATATATGTAAAATCTTTTCCAGTTCTTTGTAAATGTCGATCTCCAAAAGTGTACATTCAGGTCCACAATCCTACACGTTACATCTGTGCCCATGCTCGTAAGTTTTTCGTCTGTCTACCTCTCCTGCTGCCTGTGCACGCCACTGTGTATATATGTATCTCTCTATTACGTATGTGTGTGCAGGAGTGTGTGTGTGTGTGTGTGTGTGTGTGTGTGTGTGTGTGTGTGTGTGTGCCCTTACATGCGTGCATGTCTGTGTTCTTGCATGAATGCCCCCCCCCCCTCTCTTTCTCGGTCTCTCTCTCTCTCTCTCTCTCTCTCTCTCGCGCACGTGTGTGTGTGTGTGTGTGTGTGTGATGTGTGTGTGTGTGTGTGTGTGTGTGTGTGTGTGTGCATGCACTTGTGTGTTTGTATGTGTCTGAGTGTGTGTGTGTGTGTGTGTGTGTGTGTGTGTGTGTGTGTGTGTGTGTGTGTGTGTGTGTGTGTGTGTGTCTGTGTGGATTAACTGCATCCACGTCTGTTTCACGACAGCACGACTGAGCAGTTGAGCACGCCACCTACATGATGACCCACACAGGATATCGTAGATGTGGATTGATCTGTCCCAGCAAAATATGTGCTCGCACAAGACGCCCTCTTCGCTGTCTACATCAGTCTAAATAAACACCAAACCAATATAATCAGTGTATAACGGTGATTCTTTGGAATGCATCTCTCTCTCTCTCTGTCTCAGTCTCAGTCTCTCTCTCTCTCTCTCTCTCTCAAAGCACCCACAAACGCATATACGCTTGCACGCACACGCAAAACACACACACAAAACACAGGCACAGACACTTTCACTTACACACAAACATGCACGCGCGCGCGCGCACACACACACACACACACAAGCACACACACACACAGACAGACACACACACACACACACACACACACCCATGCACACACACGTACACATAGACACAGACACAGACACACACACTCTCTCTCTCTCTTTCCTGTGTCTCTCTCTCTCTCCAAAAGCACGCACAAATGCATACACGCCTGCACACACAAATACACATGCACACCCATGCGCGCGCACACACACACAGACTCACGCGCGCACACGTGCGCGCGCACACACACAAACGCACACACACACACGCACGCACACACACGAACACGGACACACACACACAAATGCACACGCGCACGCACGCACACACACGAACACGGACACACACACACACACACAAACTCGCGCTCGCGCCTACTTGTACATTTGCCGAGACACATACAAAGATGCGCTAGAACATCCACTTCACCCCATTCCATCCCCCACGTATATCTGCCTATCCATCTATCTGTTTGTCTACCTATCTACTAATCTATCTGTCTGTCACACACATACATACACAACAGCAACACACACAAGCACACATACACAACACATGCATAGACATACATACTGATACATACGGTGAGAGACATGCAAAAACACACAACATACGCGCGCACGCGCACACACTCACACACACACACACACACACACACACACACACACACACACACACACACACATACACATACACACAAGAACAATATGCATTCCTTTTGGTCCTTTGGGGGGTATGGAGGAAGGGTGAATTAAAGCAATAATAGGAATAGGAAAACAAACAAGCCAAAATAAAATATACATTGCTAGTCAGTGCTGATGTAGACCAACAGTTTACAACTCTTCACCGTGGGTTCGAATTCCATCAGAGTCATGTGGGTTTTTCCTGCCCCGACCGGCTCCTACCCAGAGTTGAGTTTGCTGCGGACTCAGTTGGGAAGACTGGGACCACACATCGAGTTTCATCCACTAATGGATCGTTTCTGAGAGTGTTGCTCAAATTTCCTGACCAACACTACAGGTGCCTGTATCTCTCGGCCTGGTTGACGCCGGGATATATTATGAAAGGAAGCGTAGAGTACAGCCCTGTCATGTAGTCTCAGACCGAAATGGAAATCCGTATCATCACTTTAATCATCCTCATTCTCATCAATCAGCATAAAAAATAATATGTCTCAAATTCTGTGG
>JADBJO010021441.1:27500-29547 GCA_016801955.1 Conus betulinus
ACTGAAATTGAGCACAATCATCACACCTCTTTATGATTCACGCAGACACAGCTGCACCTGACTCATTATGATCCTATACCAAATGCAACTACTCATATCACTATCTTCTTGAAACAACTGAAATCAACATGAGCTGGCCACAATCGATATCTGCCTCATCGTCCATCAATGGTTATTATATCGACCCCAAGTTGTCTAGCCAAACTGCCCCGTGACAATCGAACTCAGGAAACGCTATGTACACTACTTACAATATAGACAGAAAAAGAGGTGACAACACAAACGGCTGACAACAAATTTCAACCACGAAACCAAGACGACATCATACCAGACACCAGTATACGCAACGAACACAATACCAACTAATCACAACATGAGACAACCACAGTACAACTCGACCATAATACAAGACAACACGACGAACCACAACACCACGAACATAACAGATCACCAACCTGGACAGACAGACGATCAACCACACCAGTTCTGCAACTGGCTGAAAGTGGCTGCCAACAAGGACGACACAGAAACTCGGCACAGGCCAAGGGCACCCAACCCGACGAGGACCTGGCCCTAACTATGACTCGAAGGTCACACTCAGCACGAACTAACGGCGCTCCCGCCGCATACTACAAGGAGCACGTCCACTCCGATGAACACCAGGGACCGAAGTGAAGCTACCCCAACGCATTCCGCCCTGGTCGGAATCAAGTGAGCTTCTTAATGGGAAAATGTATATCATAAATATGAAAACCCTTCACTAGCTGCATGAGGAAACTATTGCAATCTCTCTCGAAGACAGATCTATATGTATTGCCTGCTCCGAGGCCTTTCGTCCGCTGGATCGGGACTCATCAGGGAGACACGGCTGATTGTGTCTGTGCTCTTGGCGTCAGATAGAGACACCACAGTCCATAATTCTGTGGTGTTCCGACCGCCAAGGGTTCGAAAAAGAATCCAACAGCACCCCCAAAGCAGCCAGCGAAAGGTAGTAGAATTTTACAAAACGAAAGTGCGGAGAGGAAAAAAGTTGTTGAAAACTAAAACATTACGCAAACAGTATAAAATGTAAGGGACAATCTTTGAGCCTATGCTTGAGGATCCATTTAAGGATGCAAGGGAGATCAAAAGATATGGAACAGTCTGAGTGGTCAGCTCTGCTGTTCAATAACCCAAGCATTGTCACGCATACGCGCACACGCTCTCCTTCTTGAGCTACCACTCTAAACACACGGACGTGCTGGTTAGTACTGCCGATCGGTGACCACAACAAACAAACAAACGAACAAACAAACAACAAAAAAAAGCCCAACCTAAAACAAACGAAAAGTGATTTCAATTCAGGAAGATGACAGGAATCTGAGATGGTCAGTGATTCAGAAAACGAGGAAACGAAAGGTTTTGGGGCTTCATGGTTGATAGTCGAAGGAGCAAAA
Organism: Conus betulinus; assembly: GCA_016801955.1. Classification (NCBI taxonomy): domain Eukaryota; kingdom Metazoa; phylum Mollusca; class Gastropoda; order Neogastropoda; family Conidae; genus Conus; species Conus betulinus. The sequence continues at coordinate 28,937 of JADBJO010021441.1, forward strand.
CAGGACAAACCTATTTCTGCATCGAGTCCATTTGCTTTTTCAGAAGGTTTCAGAGGATTGCAGGTGACCCTCAGTCTTGAAACCACCATCCGCAACGCCTTAATTAATTGAGCATGTGGTTGCTATCTTTTTTCATCTGTAGAAAGCTTGTGATGCCACTTGAAATATGGAACTCTTATGGACCTTCATAAACTTAGTTTTCTTGGTCACCTGCCTTTTGTTTATTCAAAAAGAAAAACTTTCTTGCTGATCCGCAGTTCAAAGTCCGTATTGGCGCCACGCTGCCTGACAACCATGGGCAGGGGTTGGGTGTGCTTGAGGTAGCATTCTTTATCCTGCTCCGTTGAAATCTCAAAATTTAACGAGATTGTCAACTCAGTAAACCGGGGTTCCGAGTCCTGTCTGTTTTGTTGTGACTTCGCCTTTCTGTGCACTTTGAGCCTCCTTGTGCCAGCCGTACAGATTTGACTCCAAATTTGTGTGGATAAAATTCGACAGTGGGCTGAGGAAAACGGGTTTACCTTTTCAAGCACCAAAACACAGTGGATCCATTTTCACAATTTCGGTCGGTTCGTTGGCCGATCCTGAAATTCGTCATAACAAATCACTAT
>JADBJO010021442.1:0-29547 GCA_016801955.1 Conus betulinus
TTCAAGTAAGGCTGAATACGATGAAAACTAGAACAATTTCTATACAAATTGTATCGTTCACTAGTCTGGATATGATCGTCCCACATTTGCCATCTACAGTCAATTAGCCTTTGTTGAAAAAAAATACGAATAACTGATTTTGATTTCCAACACCCTGAGCCAGCCAAACATCCCCAAATCCGTGCTTACACAGAAATAGACGCATATTTGAAACCCAGTTCGTTTTTTCCCTTTAAATCCAATTCGAATAACATTTCATAAGACTTACGAGGCAATCTACCATTATCCATGTGTAAAAGCTTTAACCAATACCGAACGCATCTAACGGCTGAAGTAATGAACAATGGATATCTGTTGGATTCCCCATACACCAAATCATTAGAAATACGCCTGTCGAGACCTAGAAACTTCTTCAAAGCAAATAAATGCACCGCCTCACAATGAACGACAGCGTTATCTAAACCCCAAATTTCTGCCCCATACATCAAAATAGGCTGTATCTGGGAATCAAAGATCTTTAAGAATAACTCAAGTGAATTATTGTTTAAAAAGCATGCAATCTTTTTATCACGCAAATCAAGCATTCTTTGCCCTACATGCAAGGTCTTTGCAAGCAAAGCTAAAACTTAGACGAGTAGAAAAATAGATCCCCAGGTATTTATACACATTCACTACAATAACAAGTCCATCATACATCCATCTTTCCCTCGCCGATAAATATCCTCCCTTTCGAAATACCACGATGTTGCTTTTATTCATGTTCACTTTCAGCTCTAATGAAGAGGCAGCCCTGTTCCGATTATTTAGCTGACGCTGTAAGCCAACTATCGTTTCTGAAACCAGAACGATGTCATCTGCTAACAGTAGGATAAATAATTCTGACACACCATCTGGAAATCGTCCACCATGAAGGCCATTGTTAATAACCTCGATAGCAACCTCATTAATATACATAGAAAATAATGCAGGGCTACACACATCACCTTGTCTTACTCCAGCAGCAGCACAATTAATAAAGTCTGTCAGACTGGAACCACTTCTTATCCGTGTTTTAACTACTTGATACATAGCTCTAATACAACTAAATAATTTCCCCTTGACCCCGTTTTAAGAAATACTGTCCATAAAAGCTTTCTGTTAATGGAGTCAAAGGCTTTTTCAAAGTCAATAAACGCAACATAAAATTTACAATTAAAGAAAATTGCTTTTGAACAAACGCAAGAAGAGTAAATATATGATCGACAGTAGAGTAACCCTTTTTAAAGCCAGCTTGATGTTCTCCCGTGATATTATTACATTGAATCCACTCCTGTAATCTGCTGTAAATGATAGTGCTATATATTTTTACTGCTAACGTCAACCAAAGAGATGCCTCTGTAATTATTAGGATTGTTTGCATCGCCTTTCTTGAATATGGGTAAAGTTACAGACTCTGTCCAGTTACCTGGGAAGATACCATCATCAAAAATTCTATTGAAAAAAGCTTGTAAAAAGTCGACAACTTGAGCTCCAGCATACTTAAACAATTCACCAATAACAGAATCAGGTCCTGCCGATTTGTTAGTTTTTTAATTTTCCGCATGGCGAACATAACTTCCTCTCTAGAGATGGGGCGATTGAAATACTCAACCTCTCCCTCATCGGTGTCATCAAAAAGTTCATCATCACCTGAAATATCTTTATCGAACAAATGCTTAAAATTCTCATACCATGTGTCCAGGGAGATATTGTTCTATGGATGTCTTCTTTTAAATGAAACTCTTTTGATAGTTTTCCAGAACTCCTGCTGTGACGGAAGAGATCTAATAATATCGTCTAGCAATATTAGCTATTTCTTTTTCTGCTTCAAAAGGTTTTTATATTCTCTTCTTGCAATAACATACTCAACTCTGTTGCCATCGTCTAGAGTACGAAGCCATACTCTCAGTAATTTTAGCGCTTTTCTTTTTGTTACCAAACAGACATTATCAAACCAATCATCCTTCTTAGCACAGTTCCCTCTTTGCACATATTTTTTCATACATTCAGCACTGGTTTTGATACAATCATTAAACACCTTTAAAGCTTAATTTACATCAACATTTATCAATCCGAAAGCCTCATTAAATTTTGAGCACATTTCCGCCTGGCACAAATTGTCTCTGAAAATCAAGGCATAGTCATCATTCCACACAAACTTATCGCAGACACAGAGAGAGAGAGAGAGAGAGAGAGGAGGGGGGGGGAGGGAGACAGAGAGAGACAGAACAGAAATATATGTAAAAAGAGATTATATTTAATAAGAACAGAATAATAGAAGGAAAGATTAGTGAGTAAACGATGGCTTGATGAAGCAAATGGAGATAGTTCTTGGAGGGGAGAAGAGAAGATAGCCGTAGCATATACATGGACGATGAGTAGTATGGTAATGTGTCTGTGGAGAGCACTGTGGGCTGGTGGTGTGGGGTGGATAAGCACATGCTGCTTTTTATGTTTATACCAATGGCCAGAGGGTCCCTAGTCTGGCAGTAACATGAGATTCCTGCATAAGACGGAATTTCTGCATGCCTGTTAGATTTGTTATAAGTGGGCCTACTGCTACAGACAAATTACCTTTACTTTTCACCATTCGCTGAAATCAGATCTACAAAAAATGTGTAGATTTCGTGTCAGATGAGTCTAGTTTCACATGATGTTAATCTAGAAAACAACGTATGATAAGTAAGACTGCACAATAATTCCGGAGGTTCCTCTAAAGTCCATGGATAATGACGAACATGCAAGAAGCTTGAAGAAATTGTTCTTGGAATGTTCCGAGCGTTTTGCTCATCCATAACATGCTATGGTTTTTCTGATCCATCTGGGGAGTTCCATACATTTGCTTGGCTGTACAACATTATGACTCTCGAAAATTTTAGAATATTTACTGTTTCTAGATTGATTGTTAGTGCAATGGCATTCACAGTTTCAATTTTGTAAACAAGAAATCACTGGTACAATGTTGATCTTGGTGTTCCACAAAATATGGCATGGGAATTGGTGATGAAAAGTGCAAGCCGACAGTCAAAGACAACATGACTAATACTGATGTAACTGTCCACTGTCAAAAGCTGAACGTGCTCAATAGTTCACTTTCCTGTGATCCATCATTAGCAGTGAGGGATCCAGATGAGGAGTTCTCTCTGGGGCAGTAAAAACGACTTCAATACTGTCCAGTTTAAACCTGTATGGACGGACAAGACCATCTCCACGAAACGCCAGACCAGGCTCCTGCACTCACTGGTACATTCCATCTTCCCGTAGACATGAGAGACATGGACCCTCACAGCCAATCTCATAGGAAGAATCCAAGGTATGTTGATGAGATTTTAACGCAAGATACTAAACATATACTGATCACATCACCAATATAATCAACAAGTGTGTCAAACCATGCGGTAGACACATAGGACTTTACGATGGTCTACTGATTGGCATGGCCATGTAAAAAGACCCAATAGCCTTGCTAAAACAATCCTCCGAGAAAGTGTTTGAAAGAGGAAGACAACGGGGACGACAGAACAACGATGGACTGATAACATAGCAGAGAAGGTAGTGACAACATTACAGAAAAGGTAGTGACAACATTTACAGAGTAGGTAGTGACAACATTTACAGAGCAGGTAGTGACAACATTTACAGAGTAGGTAGTGACAACATTTACAGAGTAGGTAGTGACAACATTTACAGAGTAGGTAGTAGGTAGTGACAACATTTACAGAGTAGGTAGTGACAACATTTGCAGAGTAGGTCGTGACAACATTACAGAGAAGGTAGTGACAACATCTACAGAGACTCAGGGCATGACACACAACCAGCAGAACTGGAGGAACCAGATGAACTGGTCTTCAGGCTAGTGCCTTGAAACTCCCTGTGGGGTTGAAAAGAGAGAGAGAGAGAGAGAGAGAGAGAGAGAGAGAGAGAGAGAGAGAGAGAGAGGGGGGGGGGGGGGGGGGGGGAGAGGGAGGGGGAGTGATTGGGGCTGGGGGTAGGAGCTATGCTCTAACTGTATGGCACAAATGGCGTGTTGTGATAAACAGCACTCAGGCCAGGTGGGGTGGGGTTGGGGGTACAGGAACCCTCTCACTTTCTGTGAAAAACATCACAGTAACAATGCACTCCGTACTACACACTTTGTAGTGAGAACACAACTCCTTTGTTGATTTTTGTTTTTTCGAAGATGGGCATGTCAACTTCGATGAGGACAGCAATCAGCACTGACTGATCACATATTATTTACGAGTAGAATTGCTGTAAAGAACGCGTTCAATGTAAGCATCGACGTCTTGCATTTTGGAATAGTTTGCAATTTGCAAAAGATTACATGCTATGCATATAATGCATGAAGTGAAAGCAGTACGGAATAATAATTTTAAAACAAATACAAATGAACAAACAAATTATGACTCACTGTGACTTAGACTTGAAGGTTCGTGGAATTACGTACAGACACTTTAACAGCCATTGGTGTTAGGATGGTCTTCAAGTAACTTTGGCAGCTTTTAATGTCAGTTCTGGTTTTCAGCCACTTAATAGTCAGGATGCAGTACCAACAGGTGAACAGAGAAGTCAGGAAGAAGATGAAGACAGCTGAGAAAAATTGGATAGGGAGCAGTGGGAAGCAATCGAGAACGGCATGGAAGCAGGGAACAGCAAAGAAGCCTACAACACACTCAAGACCCTCAATAAGGCTTACCAGACAAGATCAGCGGTCATCGAAGATAGGGATGGCAAGCTACTGACAGAGAATGAAGAGATGGACAGAATACTGTGAGGGCCTCTACAATTACCAGCTCAACCCGGACACATCCATTTAGCAGGACAACCAACGACCCGCAGACAGTGAGAACGGTCTCCAAGTACTGAAGGAGGAGGTTGAGGCCGCGATATAGAGTCTAAAGCCAGGAAAATCCCCAGGAGTGGAGAATGTCCCAGCTGAGCTTGTGAAATACGGAGGGAAAGAGACAACAGAGGCACTAAACAATGCTTTGTCAGAAGATCTGGACAGAAAAGAAGTGGCCAACAGAGTGGACCCAGTCATGGTGATTTCCTTACCCAAGAAGGGCAACCTCAAACAATGCCAAAATTACAGGACTATAGTCTGATCAGCCATCCCAGCAAAGTCATGCTTCGCATCATCCTCAACCGACTGAAATCCAAGGCTGAGGAACTGCTATCAGAAGAACAAGCAGAGCACGGTGGAACAAATTTTCAACTGCCGAGTCCTGATTGAAAAGCATCTACAACACCAAAAGGACCTCTTCCACAACTTCATTGACTTTAAGAAGGCACTTGACCGGGTGTGGCACAACAGCCTATGGCAGGTTCACAGAGACTTCAACATTGATGAGAGGCTCGTCCAAATCATCCAGGCCCCCTACGAACACTCCATCAGCACAGTACTTCTCAATAGCCAGCAGGGCCAGTTCCTCCCGACCACAGTCGGAGTCAGACAAGGGTGCCTACTATCTCCAGTCGTTTTCAACATCTTTCTGGAGAAAATCATGCAAGACCCTCGAAGAACACCACACCTCCATCAGCATTGGCCAGTCTGCAACCTTCGTTTTTCGCAGACGATCGACCTCATGGGGGGGGGGGGGTGGGGGGCAGTAACACCGAGCTCCAGGATCTCACAAACAGACTTGTCATAAGAGCAAGTGCCTACGGCATGGAGGTCAGAGCAGAGAAGTCAAAGGTCATGGTCAACAGCACGACTAACGGCAGTGCCAACATAACCATGAATGGCTAGCCCCTGGAAGAACTGACCAGCCTCAGGTACTTGGGAGCAACCCTGTCCAAAGATGGCACCTGCACAGCAGAAATCCGAATCAGGATCAACTCCGCATCAGCAGTGATGGCCAGACTGAACAGAGTGTGGAAGAGCAACATCAAATTCCACACTAAATTCCAGCTCTACAAATCACTAGTGGTCTCGATCATGGCCGAAACAGAAAGAAGAATCCAGACGTTTGAGACCAGGTGCCTGAGGAAACTACTCCGCATCTCCTACAAAGAACACAAGACCAATGATTATGTGCGGAACCTCATCACTAACCTAGTTGGGCCCCACCAACCACTTCTGGCAACCGTCAAACGACGGAAGATGGCATGGTTTGGCCACGTCATTCGTCACAACACCCTCTTCAAACCATCCTTCAAGGAACCGTTGAAGGAGGGCGCAGACGAGGACGGCAGAGTAAGAGCTGACCCGACAATATAAGGACTGGACCAAAATGACCATGCCAGATCTGCTCAAGACAGCTACCAACAGAAGAGCCTGGAGAGAAACGGTGGCTGCCTCATCACGTCACCTCCCCCCCCCCCCCCCCCCCCCCCCCCCCCCCCCCAAAGACCCCAGCGGTCAGGGGAATGACTGACTGAGTAGTCAATGTTGTCGATAAAGGTTTCCAGTCACTTTATCAGTCACTGACATCAGGGTGGGTTTCTAGCTACTTTAACAATCAGCGACTGTGTTTCAAGCTACTTTAACTATCAGTGGCATTCGACTGTGTTTCTAGCCACTTTAACAGTCAGTGACATCGTAGTGTGTTTCAAGCTACTTTAACAATCAGTGACATTCGAGTTTGTTTCTAGCTACTTTAACAGTCACTGGTGTCAGGGTGGGGTTCCAACCATCTTAACGATCGATAACGTCAGGATGGGTTTCTAACCACTGTAACAGTTTCCTTTCATTGGATTTCCTTTGTTTCTCCGCCAGAGTGTTGAGTGTGTACAGGAAGGGATTGACAGCAGAGTTTAAGGGTAATATGAATATACCTAAGGCCACATTGACTTCCGTTGAAATGGGAGTACCCGCTAAGGCCAGAAAGCCACACAATGCAATGGGAAACCAGCACATGAAGTCTGTTATTGCAACACTGATCAGTCGCTGGGCAATGGTCATATCTTTTGATCTTCTTGCGCTGCAGCTCTTCAATGTATTGTTCTGGATTGACCTGTAAATAAAGATTTGACCCAGAGAAATGAGGAAAAACAGAATAAAGTTAAGGAATACTAACACACCCACAGAATAATTTTTCCCTTCAAAATATCTTCGTGTAACAGGCAGTGGAATACAAATTCCTGACTGTCCATAAAACTGCCAGTGTGATGTCACCGGAAGTAAGGGCAACAAAGCCAGAAAGCAGCCAACCATCCAAGTCAATACACACAAGCCACTGCGGCTGAGGATTTATCAAATTTCAACGTACTAAATGGGAAACGAAGGACAAACAAAACGATCCAGCGTGATAAGGCAGATGACCAGAGCTGACACTTCACTGGACAACAGAGACAGAAAACCAGCCACCTTGCAGGTCCCGCTGTTTTTCCATGCGTCATCATGATGGAGGTATCTGCCACGGAACAGTTCATCGGCCATTCCAATAATGGTAATGTAGATTCCCATTAGGAAGTCAGCTGTGGTGAGGTTCAGGACAAACACACTGAAGCCAGAGAGAGATGTCGGGTTTTGTACAACTAAACGTGCGCCACAACAGAACATGTTGCCAGTCAGTGAGAGACAGGCCATCAGCCATAGAAACGCACGGTACGTCCATGACTGCAGTAAATCGTCACATGAAGACACTTCGTCTTTGGGGGCAAGGCAAATTACAGTGTCAAAGCTCTGAGGAAGAATTTCATCGCAGCAAAATTTATAATTTTCTGTACGTATGAAATGTAAACGTGACATATGTGTAAAGATGTCAGGTGGAAATGTTCTCACCTTGCTGCCGTCCATGTACAGTTCTGCCAGATGAGGCATTGACTGAAAAGTGCTGGGGAATGTATGGATGGACGTCCATGTTAGATTCAGTTTCTGTATGCGAGGAAAGGCGGAGAAAACCTGGGCGTCAAACAAGGTGAGTGCGGAATATGACAGGTCGATGGCTGTGAGCTTAGTCTGTTTGACAGTCGAGGACCACACTGTAAAAAGTGAGGTCAAAGGATTCTGGGACAGCGACAATATTTCTAAATTTTGAAAATGAAGTAAAGAAGCCATAGTGAGTTTCTGCATCTTGTTACCACTTAGGTCGAGAAATTTCAAATTCAACAAAGTAATGTTAGTTATCTTAATCAAAGAGCACTGGGCAAGGACCAAATGAATGAGATAGGTCTGGTGTTTCACGTCAGATAGAGTCATACCAGAGCCTGTGGCATCTAATGAACGGAGCTGAAGATAGAGTGCTATAAAGAATGGCCGAGTGCACCGAAATGTGTGACCTTGACACTGACAGTGTTGCGGACAGGTCATGTCACACAGTAATTCATCATCATGCAGTGGGCAGTGGGACCACCCATCACACACATCATCTCCATGCACACACATTCTTGAAGTTCTGCATCGTAAAAATCCTGGACATGTCATGTCCTCACATCCCTCTTCGTCCTGGTGGTCGATACAGTCGTACATTCCATTGCATCGTGTGTAGACAGGCAGGCAGTCATTGAAGCCACCAGGACAACGATAGTGGCTGTCAGGACAGGACTCATTGGAATTCATTGGGTTGAGGTGAACTGCAGTTTGTCATCAAATCTCACTAGTACAGGGGAAGAAAGTAGTATGAATATTGTACACTTAAAGTTCTGAGAGTCTTACAGCTGCTTTCATCGGATTCATCCCAACAGTGAAAGTAGTGATCACACACCTTGTCATAGGCCAGACACTGACCATTGGAACACGTGAATGTTTTCACACAAGATGGATGTTTACAGAAGGATTCGTCACTCTCATCCAAACAATCAGTTAGGTAGTTACACGCCAAAGTATATGACAGTAAAAGTGTATTATCGTTGCATGAAAAAAATGGAATTGAGGTATAGTAGGCTTGTGTAAAGAATGATCTGTTTACATGAGTTTGTTGATCAGAAAATGTACAAGCTGTTTGGCAAAACTTATTGTACTTGTTGTTGTGACAGAGAAAAAAACGAATACATTGTATGATGACCAGCAGGACATATTACCAATGACTGTTGCCTCTTTGGCAGTGAAAGATTGGTGGTGGTTAGGGAGACTGACTTGTGTCCATACGAATTAGCATCGATGCTGCTTCGGTTAAATTTACATATTATGCGATCGAAATAGAACCTGGTTTTCTTGCATGGCGCATTTACGAGATAGATTATTTTACTCAAAAGCAGCAGAAAACATTGTTTCCTACGGTCAGAAAAAGTTATCCGCACTTGCGCAGAGAGTGGTAAAGAACAGTTTTGTCTATAGTGATTACACAAAGTTTATACATAGAGCGCGGTGACACATTATACGTGGACAACCCCACCCAGTGGTAAAGTCCAATTGTCCATGGTCCTTGTGGTACCTTTGGGAATACACGAGCCCAGTCATGCAAACATGATGGAACACTCAACTCGCCGCCCAAAGACACGCAGTAGTCTCTAGCTAGTTCATTGGCATCGGCTTTGCTATTGTGTTTTCCACGAACCATCTTGAAGGTTTTGAAACAACCGTCACACGACTCTCCAAACTGTCACAGTCAGCTACTGGAGATGAAGAGTATGCCGTTTTGTTGTTAACTTCTGCGTAATTTGCGTGTGTGTGTGTGTGTGTGTGTGTGTGTGTGTGTGTGTGTGTGTGTGTGTGTGTGTGTGTGTGCGCGCGCGCACACACACACACACACGCACGCAGACAGCACGCACACACGCACAGAGAGAGAGAGAGAGAGAGAGAGAGAGAGAGAGAGAGAGAGAGATGCACACATCACACGATAATTCATTATGATTCAGATCCATGAACAATTACTCTGGCAGCCCAAACCTTAAAAAAAAGGGGACATATTCCTTTGGCCTACTGACCCTATGGACAGGGAACTGTTTTCAGGGGACAGCATAATTGAAGGCGGGGCCTTTCCCTTCCTTCAGTCGCCTTGAACCTTGGTTCAACGCAATCAGCTATCCATTTATTGCTGAGTGAACAGAAAGGGTTTTGTAGAAAAAAAAAAATCGACCCCACAAACGTTCAGACCTATTACTATCGGCTCCGCAGGCAAACACTCAAACCATTCGTCTCCATGCCTACATTCAAAAATGCCTACATTCAGTGCAGGAATGATAAAAGTAAGAACCATTTAATAGCGCGCTGAAAATACCAGTATTCTCTCTTCTGACCTGAACTGTCTGCCCTAATCCCAGGTGATGATTCTTTAATGATTCTTTACGTAAAATTCAGTCAGTCAAACGATACCTCCCTCTCTGTCGTAATCCAAATAATTCTTTAAAAAAAAAGGTCAATCCAATCGCAACATTCCTGCTTTTCTGCCATCATTCATGGGTTGTAGTCCTTACACAGAAAATCAAACACAATCTACCTCTCGGATTGCCCTAGTGCGCAGCTAATAATTCTATAAGAAAAATTCCAGCAAGTGTGAGCTCCTTCTTTTACTGCCCCGATTCACCGAGTTATGATTCCTTAACAAAAATGACATTAACGTGATCTCTTCCTGCCCTTATCCCGGAGTTACAACTCTGTAACTAAACATTCAATCAAACATAACTTTTCCTCTTTCTGTCCCAATTCCAGTATAATTCTTTAAACAATGTTCCATTAACGTGATTACCTCTTTCTGTCCATAATCTGGAGTTATAATTTTTTTAACTCAACATTCAATCAAACATAACTTTTTTTTCTTTCTGTCCCAATTCCGGCGTTATAATTCTTTAACAAAAGTTCTTTTAACGTGATCTCTTTCTGCCCATATTTATGAGGTATGATCGTTTACCTAAACATTCAATTAAACATATCAATTTCTCTTTCTGTCCCAATTCAGGCGTTATAATTCTTTAACAAAAGTTCCATTAACGTGATCATGTCTTTCTGTCCATATTCCGGAGTTATGATTCTTTAACTAAACATTCAGTCAAGCGTGACCTTCCTCTGTTTCTCCCCACAGTTCCTGGATTTTACGCTCACCTCAACAGCCAGTGACCAGGGTTTGGGTGGTGTTCAGCGATGCTCTGTTCTGATGCAACATACACAGGGTGCCACCTGCCATACTGAAAAAGTGTTTGCTTATTTGTGGAGCCAGGGTAAGTCAGTGTCCTTCTTTGTAGCGTGTCATCACGTCCGTCCAATGACAGTCCCCATGGACTTGCTGATCCTGGCGACCTCAGCACGAACTCCTCATAGGCACAGGTGCAGGAAGAAAATCGAAACTGAGGCCACCATGACAGTAGGGCATATAGGGCCACAAAACTGGAGGATTTTCTTATTCTGATCAATGAAAATGATGAAAACGATGGTATAGATTCCTATACTTGTTTGAGTTGCATGACAACTGTACTCTACACTTACTCTCATAATGTGTCCAAGCATCAACCATGCCGTAGACTACTACACCTGCAAGTTGGTCAGGACATTTGAGCAACTCTCAGAGATGCACGCTGTAAGGGGAGCGAACTGAACTGCGTTGTTCCAATCTTCCCAACTGAGCCTACGGCAAACTCAGTTCTGAGTACGAATGGGTTGTTCCCGACCAAAAAAATGCCACATGTAACAGGCTCAAATGGGAATAAAACTCACGACTTTCCAGCCGGGAATTCGCAATGCTAACCACTGTTACATGGTGGATAGTAAGTTCAATTTTCTGTTTCTGTACTTTCTCTTTTCCCCTTTCTGTGTGTATAGCCACTATTTGTACCACAGCTACTTTCGTCATATTATCACCAGAAGTGGTAGTAATCCTTGCTTTATTATTTTTCTATATTTCTATCATCATTATTATGAATGCTACTAGTATTTCTATCATTACTGTTATTATCAAATTACTATTTTAACTCTCGCGTTGTGTCTTCCCAACGGCCTCATTTACAGTCAACGCCCATCTTGCGCCGTATTGTAGAAGATAAGTGAATGCTTGTTCTTTGTTTTCATTGTTCTGAATGTTGTTTATCTTGCCCGAAGAAGACATAAGAGGTTGAACGTTGCGTTTTATTTTGCATTTTGTTTGTCCCCGTTAACTGCTGGATTTACTTTTAAATTCCTTTTAAAATCCATGACGTTGGACTTACCATTTCCAAACCAGTCAATGTTTAGAAGTGCTTAGCTCCGAAGTCATGGATTTTAATCTTCCAGATCCTATCAGCGTCATTATTCCCAGTCCACGCATTCCAGCTTTCAGACACATCTTGACATATGTCACAACGTCAAAGAAAACTGGTTTCATTGAGATGCACTCGGAGCATCTGGGGATAATGGTACAGTGTGCTGTTTTCATCATGTCTGCGACTCTGGAAGTACAGTTACAATAAAGGATGTTGTTTCATGCCCTGTCATTTTCCATGAATCAGGAAGTAGATTTGATAAAAACAGACTTTTACGTCATGCCTCGTCATTTTCCATGACGAAGGAATTACCGTTACAAACAGGTCTGTTACTTACACTGTCATCTTTCATGTTCTTTCAGTGAAGTTACTAGCACACTCAGGCCGTCCGTGTCAAACACCACCCCCCCCCCCCCCCCCCCTCCCTCCCCCACAGGGAGCAATTACTATCAGATCCTCATGAGACAACTACCGATAGGCGACACTGCATTGTTATCAGGTTACTCTGTTGATGTTTAGCGGTGACCGTTGTCATCCAACATACATAGGACACCAACCATAGGGGCCTCTACTGATGTCAGTGATGGTTTAGTTTGGGGGTCAGCGTGAGTTACCACTCCCTCCCAAAGGATGCTACCAAATCCATCCAGTGACTATGTCCTTGGTCTATTTGAAACCAACAACTTTCCTACATGCTCTTAAAAATGCATGGGTGTACAGTAAAATTCTACAATGAGAACAAGGCACAAAGAACCACAGAATACAAGACATATGGTGAGGATCAGTGAAAATGACGATGAAGAAAATGATGAACTACTATATAATTTGAGGATTGGTGATAAAGACCGAAACAAAAAGGGGGGTCAAAAAGAAAACAAAAACAATGCACAACGTTTCGACTCTTAGAGTCTTTTTCAAGTGACATGAAACGACAGTACACGCAAATTTTGCTGTGTTAATGACGTAAAGAACGGGGAGACGCAGATAAAACAACAAGGACGTCACTATAAATTTTGACGTGACAAGAACTCAACCCCCCCCCCCCCCCCCCCCCCCCCCCCCACACACACACACACACACACAAAATAAAATATAAATAAAATAAAGGAGGCTGGGTAGACACAGGCTAAGAAAGGTGAGTGAATGGAAATCTGATTTGAAAGTAGACGGTTGGGAGGGAGGGGGCAAAGAGGGAGGAGGGAGAAGGGGAGATTAAAAAAAAAAAAAAAAAAAACCTTTCACACACACACACACACACACACACACACACGCACAGATGTGCGCGCTCCCCACCATCCCGGCATCACCCACCCCCACACACCTACCATTAGAGATAGGGGGGGGGGGGGGGGAGGGGGGGGGGGGGAAAGAACGTTTACATCTCATAAAGATATGCATGCCTTAAGATGTCTAGGCATATATATATGATATAAACATATACAACCGCAAACAATTTTTTCAACCTCAAAAATCTTTTTGAAAAACAAGGGTAGGGTAGTGCTGAAGACCACAAACAAGCTATGTACCCTATTCTAGCTGCCGGCATGTTGGAAAAAAAAAAAAAAAAAAAAAAAAAAAAAAAAAAAAGAGGAGGACCTCCAACGGTCATTCAGGCAGTATAGCTACAATGGCGACTCCTCCACCTCAGTCCTTGATGTTCAGTCCATGGGGAGTCAGCGTCCCTAGCCTAGAGATCAGAGATGATTCAAGGAATTTACGGTGTATGGCATCTGAGTGGTTTTGGTGAACAGCAGAGACTGACATATGAAACACGTTATGTCCAGGGCTATTGAAATGTGTACCTACGGGGGTGTCCCTTATTCAGGTTGACAGCCTGGAGGTGTTCCCTGAATCTGTCATCCAGGGTACGGTAGGTCTCACCACAGTAGAGTTTGGAACAGAGGCTGCATGAAAGAATGTACACAAGGTTGAAGATCGGCAAGTGAAGGGGGATCTGATGGTGAAACTTTTGCCTGATGGGCCCCTGAAGGTGTTAGTGGTTGTATTTAAAAAGGGGCAGGTTTTGCATCGGGGTTTGTTGCAGCGGTGGTTTCCTGGTGGAGAGCTGCTTGGTGAGTCTTTGTAAGTGGCTCGTACTAGATGATCCCTGAGGTTGGTGTCACGCAGGTATGCCACTAGTGGGGGGTTTGTCGAAGGTGGACTTGAGTTTGGGGTCTTTCTGCAGGATGTCAAAGTTTTTCACAAGGATGTTTTTTAACTGGGAGGTTGTGTGGGTGGTAGGTCAGAGTAAGGACTGGTCGGTCTGACTGATCTTTGTTTCTGAGATGGGTCATGGCCTGAGATCTGGGGTGCGAAGGGCACGATTGGCGGCATCGATGATGACTGCTTCAGGGTATCCTCGCCTTCTGAAGAAGGAACACATCCAGTTGACCTGCAGTTTGAAGTCATCGTCATTGCTGCACAGTCTTCTGAGGCGACAGAATTGAGAGTAAGGATACTCTTCTTGGTAGACTGTGGGTGGCTGGATGTGAACTTGAGGTAAGAATGTGAATCAGTTTCTTTGTAGAATACTGATGTTTTCAGTTGATCTGTGCTGGTGATGGACACTTGAATGTCTAGAAAAGATACAGTTGTTTCAGAGATGGTGTAGGTGAATTTCAGGGCTGGGTGGAATGAAGACACAAAGTGTATGAAATCTAGAAGTTCAGCCTTGGTGCTTGTGGTGATACCTATGATGTCGTCAATGAAGCGTCTGAAGAATGGAGGGATGCGTCCAGGATATGATATGAAGAGAGTATCTGCTCCTCCATGAAACCCACAAAGAGGCATGCGTAACTCGGCCCCATCTTGGTGCCCATAGCCACCCCTCGAGTTTGGACGAAGTGGCAATCACCAAAACAGAAACTGTTTCAGTGTCAGGACCAACTCTGTCAGCCTTAGGATGGTTGTGATGTCAATGTCAAAGGTGCTGTTCTTTAGAAAGTGTTTTATGGCCTGCAGACCCTCATTGTGGGGGATGCTCGTGTACAAAGAAGTGACATCCATGGTGAATAAGAAACGGTCAGATCCCATCTGGGTGGAAATGGAATTGGTCAAGCAGTTGAAGGGCGTGATTGGTGGTGTCCTTGACAAAGGTTGGCAGAGAGGTAACAAGTGGTTGCAGGAGAGAGTCGATGAATTGTGAAATAAGAGTTGTCGGACAGGAACAGGCGGATACAAAAAAGACCCAGTCAAGTGTTATCATTTTTGTAAGCTCCTGGATTCTCCAGTCTACAATCAACCTACCAGACTGCACCTGTATCGATGTATTCCATGTCAACAGCTTGATCGTCTGTCTTTGGTTGTTTTCCATCTGTTGTATGCCGCTCTCATCACCATTCTTCAGCTCTGCGCTCACAAAGTTACGGATCTCCCACCTATTCCACAGGGACTGGGTGTGGCCTACCTCAAAGCAACCTTAGAGAAGACAAGAATTTCCAGTCATATTGTTTTTTTATCCGACAGTGCCAAAGACACAAGGTTATCCCATATGGTTTTCGTTTGTTTGAAATTTCACTCAATTCCTTTATCAAAAAGAGAAGAACGTGAAACTCAGAAGATTCTTTTCAAAGCAAGCTCAAGCCTGATGTCGCAAGCAACCAGAAGATTTTCCACCCAAATGGACAAAAGCAATGAACTCATCAAAGCCCTGCCGCCACCAAATGGCTTACCTGTGTTCAGAAGAGACATCACAGTTTCATCATCAACACTGTGAAGAACGCCAACCAGGACCTACATGAAAGCCTGAAGAAAAGCAAAGCAACGAAACTAAACAAAACTTTGCCAAAAGGAAATGCAAGTGACTCACAGCCCACTTCCCAAGTACCAGTGGACTCTGACAAACTGGTTGTGACCATTCCTGATGATGTCCATCTCCCAGAGACGAACAGAAAGCACTTTTAAGCCATGGATTAAAGTTTGTCCCTCTGAAACCCCAAACAAACTTCCTGTCTACACTCTATCACTGCCAACAGTTTTTTTCGCAGATTACGCCTTGCAGCACACTTTCAGGACCAGTGCCCTCTCTCCACAAGTACAAACAGCA
The DNA here is from genome assembly GCA_016801955.1 of Conus betulinus. Taxonomy (NCBI): domain Eukaryota; kingdom Metazoa; phylum Mollusca; class Gastropoda; order Neogastropoda; family Conidae; genus Conus; species Conus betulinus. The sequence continues at coordinate 16,118 of JADBJO010021442.1, forward strand.
ATGACATCGCTCACCTCTTCCCAAAGGAGCGTGGAACATGGACACCCAAACCAGGAGAATTCTCTTCCCTAGATCATTACATTGACAAGTGCACACAGGAAATCCAACAACTAAGCTTCCGACCTCTGAAACACTCCAACTTGTCCGATGATGAGTGGAAGGCATTACAGGATTTGAAGAAAAGAACAGATGTGGTGATCAAACCTGCCGATAAGGGTGGTGCGATAGTGGTGTGGCAAAGGGACTACTATGAAAAAGAAGTAAAAAAACAGCTATCTGACACGACTTTCTACACCCCATTGAAGAAAACAACAGTAAAAGAGGACAACGCCCTTGTAAGGAAAATTGTCAATGAAGCTATTGCATCGGGCCATCTCCCAACTGAAGCCTCAAGAGCTGTGGTTCGAGAACCCCGGGAGTCCAAATTCTATGCCCTTCCAAAAATTCACAAACCCAACAACCCTGACGTCCCATTGTGTCCGCCTGTTCCTGTCCGACAACTCTTATTTCACAATTCATCGACTCTCTCCTGCAACCACTTGTTACCTCTCTGCCAACCTTTGTCAAGGACACCAATCACGCCCTTCAACTGCTTGACCAATTCCATTTCCCACCGGATGGATCTGACCGTTTCTTATTCACCATGGATGTCACTTCTTTGTACACGAGCATCCCCCACAATGAGGGTCTGCAGGCCATAAAACACTTTCTAAAGAACAGCACCTTTGACATTGACATCACAACCATCCTAAGGCTGACAGAGTTGGTCCTGACACTGAACAGTTTCTGTTTTGGTGATTGCCACTTCGTCCAAACTCGAGGGGTGGCTATGGGCACCAAGATGGGCCGAGTTACGCATGCCTCTTTGTGGGTTTCATGGAGGAGCAGATACTCTCTTCATATCCTGGACGCATCCCTCCATTCTTCAGACGCTTCATTGACGACATCATAGGGTATCACCACAAGCACCAAGGCTGAACTTCTAGATTTCATACACTTTGTGTCTTCATTCCACCCAGCCCTGAAATTCACCTACACCATCTCTGAACAACTGTATCTTTTCTAGACATTCAAGTGTCCATCACCAGCACAGATCAACTGAAAACATCAGTATTCTACAAAGAAACTGATTCACATTCTTACCTCAAGTTCACATCCAGCCACCCACAGTCTACCAAGAAGAGTATCCCTTACTCTCAATTCTGTCGCCTCAGAAGACTGTGCAGCAATGACGATGACTTCAAACTGCAGGTCAACTGGGATGTTTCCTTCTTCAGAAGGCGAGGATACCCTGAAGCAGTCATCATCGATGCCGCCAATCGTGCCCTTCGCACCCCCAGATCTCAGGCCATGACCCCATCTCAGAACAAAGATCAGTCAGACCGACCAGTCCTTACTCTGACCTACCACCCACACAACCTCCCAGTTAAAAACATCCTTGTGAAAAACTTTGACATCCTGCAGAAAGACCCAAACTCAAGTCCACCTTCGACAAACCCCCACTAGTGGCATACCTGCGTGACACCAACCTCAGGGATCATCTAGTACGAGCCACTTACAAAGACTCACCACCAAGCAGCTCTCCACCAGGAAACCACCGCTGCAACAAACCCCGATGCAAAACCTGCCCCTTTTTAAATACAACCACTAACACCTTCAGGGGCCCATCAGGCAAAAAAAGTTTCACCATCAGATCCCCCTTCACTTGCCGATCTTCCAACCTTGTGTACATTCTTTCATGCAGCCTCTGTTCCAAACTCTACTGTGGTGAGACCTACCGTACCCTGGATGACAGATTCAGGGAACACCTCCAGGCTGTCAACCTGAATAAGGACACCCCCGTAGGTACACATTTCAATAGCCCTGGACATAACGTGTTTCATATGTCAGTCTCTGCTGTTCACCAAAACCACTCAGATGCCATACACCGTAAATTCCTTGAATCATCTCTGATCTCTAGGCTAGGGACGCTGACTCCCCATGGACTGAACATCAAGGACTGAGGTGGAGGAGTCGCCATTGTAGCTATACTGCCTGAATGACCGTTGGAGGGTCCTCCTCTTTTTTTTTTTTTTTTTTTTTTTTTTTGCCGGCATGCCGGCAGCTAGGATAGGGTACATAGCTTGTTTGTGGTCTTCAGCACTACCCTACCCTTGTTTTTCAAAAAGATTTTTGAGGTTGAAAAATTTGTTTGCGGTTGTATATGTTTATATCATATATATGCCTAGACATCTTAAGGCATGCATATCTTTATGAGATGTAAACGTTCTTTCCCCCCCCCCCCCCCCCCCCCCCCGCCTCTCTATAATGGTAGGTGTGTGGGGGTGGGTGATGCCGGGATGGTGGGGAGCGCGCACATGTGTGTGTGTGTGTGTGTGTGTGTGTGTGTGTGAAAGGTTTTTTTTTTTTTTTTTTTTAATCTCCCCTTCTCCCTCCTCCCTCCCTCTTGCCCCCTCCCTCCCAACAACAAGCGTCTACTTTCAAATCAGATTTCCTGATTTCCATTCACTCACCTTTCTTAGCCTGTGTCTACCCAGCCTCCTTTATTTTATTTTATTTTATTTTATTGTGTGTGTGTGTGTGTGGGGGGGGGGGGGGGGTTGAGTTCTTGTCACGTCAAAATTTATTGTGACGTCCTTGTTGTTTTATCTGCGTCTCCCCGTTCTTTACGTCATTAACACAGCAAAATTTGCGTGTACTGTCGTTTCATGTCACTTGAAAAAGACTCTAAGAGTCGAAACAAATTATATAGTTGTTCTAAAAAAGACCCAGTCAAGTGTTATCAATCGAAGAAAATGATGGTTCAGAAAATCAATCAGAAGACGGTACTCCACGTTTGTTTGTTGTTTTTTCATAGTATGTCCTGGTGTTGACCATGACTACAGAATACAAACACCAGCTGTGTAGGTCAGGATAGTGAATGTAATATCAGGGACACGTCTGTTAAATGGATGAAACTCGATTATGTAGTTTCAGTCTGCCAACATGACCCCACAGCACATCGATTCCAGTCTTCCCACATGACTTCATTGCACAGTGAGTTAAGTCTTCCCACTTGACTTCATTGCACACTGGTTTCAGTCTTCCCACTTGACTTCAACGCACAGTAGGTAAAAGTTTACCACTTGACATCATTGCACAGTGAGTTAAGTTTTCCCCACTTGACATGATTGCACATTGCACAGTGGGTAAAAGTTTACCGCTTGACATCATTGCACAGTGGGTAAAAAACTTGTTTACCACTTGACATCATTGCATTTATCACAATGCACACTGGTTCAACTCTTCCACATTTATCTTAGTTCCACTCTTCCCATTTGATCTGTGTTCCAGTCTCCCTCCCATTTGGTTCACAATGCACACTGGTTCCACTCTTCCCATATCACGTGATAGCACGCTGGTTCCAATCTTCTTCCCTCCGACACACTGCACACTGATTTCATTCTTCATTTATCGCCCACTTGACCTCATTATCCGGCAGTTCCCAGTCTTCTCGTTACGCGCCATTGCACATTGGTTTAATCTTCCGATTTGACACAACTGCAAGTTGGTTTTAGTGTACAAATCTGACCCCATGTCACATCTCAGAGTAATTCCTGCAATAAGTGTCCCCCCCCCCCCCCCCCCCCTCCCCACAAACGTCTATCTTGTATCTTGTATGTGCTCCAGACCAATACTCCCTAGATCGCGGTGTATTGCAGAACAATATTACCTAGATCACAGTCTGCTACCAAACAACAGACCACAAATCATCGTCTGCTGCAAACAATAGTCAACACATCGTATACTGCTTCAAAACAATCTTCCCTTGATCGTACTCCGCTACAAATCAACATTCCCTAGATCACAGTCTGCTACAAGACAAACCATCGCAGATCGCAGTCTGCTTCAACACTCCCCACACTGAAATTTACTACATTTCGTGCTGGGGTACAATCTGTAACGTATTGTTCAGTACCTGGTTCTTTGTCATGTCTGAAGAAGACATATTTGTTGAAAATTTGCTTGTGTGCTTCATACTGTGTATTAACTAAACATTGCCCACGCCTTGTTATTGTTATTTATTTGTATGTTGACTTTTTTCAGTAATGCTCCAATTTGTTTCAGTCTTGATCAATGAACTGGCGGTTTATTATCACAATTCAGGTCGACCTTTGCTGAACATTCTTAAATCAAAAGCTGATTGTGTAAATATTTGAGTGTTGTTTTGGAAAACTGTAGCACTTTCAATATTTTCAAAAAGAACACGTTTTATGCCAGCGGTGATAACTGATCTTGATTCGATGTTTGTCATCCATCTGGAAACTGAAGACCCGATTTCCTCAAAACGATAAGGTAAACAAAATGACAAGAAGCAAGGCAATGCAGATTTTAATGTGAATCCATTGTTTGACAATAGCTTGGCTTTCTTTTTGGTCCTGTGTTTTTATGATGCAGGTAATATGCATAATGCTCACATGTAAGGAGAAAACTGATTTGCTTTTTTGGAATGCAAATAAAGAAAAAGAAAAAAATGGCTATTTTCTGTGGCCTTATTTTGGTATGTGTGTAAAGGCAGGTATTCTTGTTAAATTGAAATATAAAAAAGTCAGCACCTGTCTCACGCATCTGGGTGTCAGGATTTGAGAACGATTTTTTTTTTCTCAGGCGCATAAGCGATGTTAGTGTTGTTTTGGAAAACTGTAGCACTTTCAATATTTTCCGGTGATAACGTTTTGTTGTCATCCCTCGTTTTTGTCGCCAAGAAATGAAAACCAAGATTTAGATTCCATCGTTTTCATAGGGAAAAAAAAAACAACTTACTAGCCTGGTACACTATTCGTCTACTCACCATGCACTAATTTGACCATCCCATAGAAAAAAAATGGAATTTGTTCTTAAAAACACCTGGATCGAACTCTTCCACAGTTGTCAATATGCCATGCATCGATACATTTTTTTTTTCAAAGCCTAGCTGACTGTATTTCAACACATGTTGCTCACAAAGCCAGCTGTGATGATTTTCACAGAGCAAAACAGATGTTAAAGCAACTATCCATCGTTACAGCTTCAACCTTCTGAGATGCACAACAAAATCATGCATAGCATCAATACATTTTTTCTGTCTCTTTTTGTGCGAAGGCACACGCTGTTGTTTATAAACTAGATGGAGAACTGACAGTGTTAGTGAGACTTCTCTAGCTAACTAGATATATTACGTATATGAACACAAATGAGATACTCAAATGTGATCATGACATGGAATGACGTGAACATGGTTCTTCCATTATCCTATCTTGATATTACCCCCAGTACACGACTTTTCTTACTCATAAATCTCCAGAACTCTGCGATGTTCACCTTGTGCTAAAGAAAAAATTATGAAATAAATCAAATTGTCTCTCTCTCTCTCTCTCTCTCTCTCTCTCTCTCTCTCTCTCTCTCTCTCTCTCTCTCTCTCTCTCTCTCTCTCTCTCTCTCTCGTGTGTGTGTGTGTGTGTGTGTGTGTGTGTGTGTGTGTGTGTGTGTGTGTGTGTACAAGAACGCTCGTGTGTATATCTGTGTATGTGTGTATGGTTGCATTAATGTGTGTGTGTGTGTGTGTGTGTGTGTGTGTGTGTGTGTGTGTGTGTGCCTGTGTATGTGTGTGTGCTGTGTGTGTGTGTGTGTGTGTGTGTGTGTGTGTGTGTGTGTGTGTGTGTGTGTGTGTGTGTGTGTGTGTGTGTGCTGTGTGTGTGTGTGTGTGTGTGTGTGTGTGTGTGTGTGTGTGTGTGTGTGTGTGTGTGTGTGTGTGTGTGTGTGTGTGTGTGTGTGTGTGTGTGTGTGTGTGTAGTGCAGTGCAGTGTAGTGAGAGAGAGAGAGAGAGAGAGAGAGAGAGAGAGAGAGAGAGAGAGAGAGAGAGAGAGAGAGAACGCACGTGAGTGTTTTCTACAGATTATTTAAAAGCCTCATACCATTTCAAAGAGTACCATTTGTTACTTTTTTCATCACACACACACACACACACACACACACACACACACACACACACACACACACACACACACACACACACACATACACACGCGCGCGCGCGCGCACGCACGCACACACACCGCGCGCACGCACGCACACACACACACACACACACACACACACACACACACACACACACACACACACACACACACACACACACATGCACGCACACGCCCGCACGCACACATATGATATATGTGATTTTTTGTTTCACAGAACAACACATAAGTTTTTATTTTCATACTGGTGTTGAGAAATGGTACTTGATTGTTTTTCCCGATTATGATTTTCATTTCGATATGATCCGCCAAGTTAGAACAGAAACCAGTGTTACTCAACTTTGTTTGAGTTACTGACGGAGTTGTATGGCTGACAGCTTTTTGAGTGTGCACACCATCACTGACTGACACATATTTAACACTGGTGAACATTTGTAATCACTAGCAGACAGATTTGGAATAGCATATAAAGGAATAAAAGCTATTTTTATGATAGTCCACTTTAGGTCTGAGGCAAGTCACACTTTTCATGGTGAATGGAAGCAGTAAAGACACCTCCCTAGCTTGCACATACACACACAACAATTTGGACACTTGTAAATAACGTTTTTAGGAAGAAAAGGCGTTTTGTTTCTGCAGCTGAAATTAACTCAGCAGCATGCAAGGCTTTGAAACAGATTCATTTAAAGTTGCCATCATTTAGATGTGTAACATATGGTGTCCTTCATAACTGGAGACAGGTTGGATTGTTGTCTCGTCTCGTCATTTTTTCAGATGGATTTCATGGATGGACAAGTTGGATGATAACATTTTGAATTGAAGGGGGGTGGGGGAGTTATCTGTCAAAAATGAAAAAAAAAAATGAAAAGAAAGAACACAATTATTAATGCAGTGAGTTTATGTGTTCGTGTCTTGACTTCTCCCTTTGGTCATTGTGTATTAAGAAATCGTAACGATTCAAAGACAGGGTTTGTGTGGAGGGAAACCAGCGGTTAAACTGGACAAGAAGGGCAGCCAAATAAGGAGAGAGGGAAGGAGGTAGAAAAGAGAAAGGAACGAGGCTGAGGGCACACGTGCAATTGCAGTGTACATGTGCATGTACATGCGTGCCTGCACAGGCAACGAGAGAGAGAGAGAGAGAGAGAGAGAGAGAGAGAGAGAGAGAGAGAGAGAGAGAGAGAGAGAGAGAGAGAGAGAGAGAGAACAAACGAACGAAAGACAGAACGAAATAATTTATTGCTTTAAAGCAGTACAGCTTCATCAGCCAATGGGATTGACTTTGGTCAAATTGAACGTGGTGCATGTTACTTCGACATGGAAACCATGACAAAGTTGTCTTTTCCAAACACAGTTCTGACATATTTCATGTCACTGGTAAGTCACTGGTCACGATGGTTCCGTCTGCGGATTGAGTCTTGAGCCCAGGCTGTCATCCCAGGTAGAGCAGGGTCAGGCCGTGTAGCGTCTCCAGCATCCGTGCAGCACGTGCCTGGATGTCAGCGTGTTGTGTTCTGCCGGCACGTTTTTCCTCGGTGGAGACTGGCCAGTTTTGTCCGCTCTTCTGCCAGCAAGTGTCTGTCATCTTGTTTGACAAACCAAAAAGAACAGTCACTGTCATCCGGCGGCGTACACGAAAACCCTAGCACCAGATCGTCCGATTCACAGATCAGTGTATCCGATTCATTTGAGCGATCAAGGACAACTTTTCTAAATAACTTGTTTCTGTCCTTGTCTCTCTGTCGCCTTTGCACAGATTTATCTGTCAGGGTGGCAACGTCACTTTTCACCACACTGGCACTGAATCCTGCCACTAGGTTCTCAAAGACTGGTTCCATGTCAGTGTCAGGTGGGGATAGAGGTCAGAGCTGTGGATGGATTCACATGTAGTTTCAGTGCCATCTTGCAAACTCGAAACATCAGTCTCCAATCTTACTTGGTCATCTGTCTGACACGAATGTCTAGCCACAGTGTGTCCACTTCTGTGTCACGTGCGCACACGTTTTCAAGTCGCACGTCAGTCGGAGATGGGGTACTCACAGAGGTTGCCGTGGCTTCTTCACGTTGACCACTTGCCTGCCTCCCTTGCTGCTGACGGGCTCTCTGCTGGTCTCGTCGGATCTGGCTGGAGGTTTCTTCCTGTAATACTGAACCTGTGTGTTGCGGTTCAAAGACAGGATCCGCCATGTTTGTTGACATCTGGAAAGTGGCGGGCTTGAGGCGCAAGACAACTACGTAACAGTGTTTTCACCTTCTCCTGCAACTTTCCAGCTTGTGACGTCATTGTCTGTCATCAGGGTGTTCAGAATCTTCTCCACAGCCGCTGGGAGTCCAGAAACTGGTATGTTTGCGATGAAACTTGTGAAATTTGTCGCAGATCAATCAGTACGCGCCCTACTGCTTCTGCTCACGTCACGTGATCCGAGAGAGAGAGAGAGAGAGAGAGAGAGAGAGAGAACAGGCACAGCTGCAAGCCAGCAGGAGCTCCTCGATAATGGCAAGTCCAGCGGCACACTGCTACTGAACTCTGACTGTATAGATTTGAAACAGATGGGAACCAGAAAGAGAAGGAGACTGACCGCGGGAAAGGAGTGTGAGGGCACGTGACACTCAGCCCCAAGTCGAAAAAAAAAAAAAAACAAGCTGTAACAAGTGTCGCCAGCTCATAGGATTACAGCCAGCGCCAAAAGCATGGCCACTTGTATGGCCAAGAGACAGACTGGTGACGAAGAATCACTCGACTACCTGAGCTGCGACGGTCGGAGACCTAGCATGGAGATTCGTGTGGGCCTCTTTGTCGACCTACGACACATACAGGCAGCCATGCACATCAGATACGGCAACGACTCCAAATCTGGTGACGTCACACTGCAGGGAAGAAAGGTGGTACCACCCGTAGGCATCAAAGACCGCCAAGGAGGCAGCCAGCATCGGACTACGAGGGAGCGGGGTCCAAGTGGCAAAGAAGTATACCTTTCGTACAGCAGGGGCGGTGCAGCAGCTTGGCCTCAGTGCCATTTTGACCATGTATGTTTTCAAGTGAAGTACCAAAGACCTGTGAGAGCGCTGAGGCAGCACCAAACAATGGAACAGGCAACAGCTAATAGAACAGGTATGCCGTGCTGCTTTTCCCCCAATATCTGATATCAAAACCCCCATTTGCAGTGCATGGCTACTTTATGTGTCCGTTCTTTGGTGGTCACTTTTCACTTACTAGTAAAGTACCTGCTTTGAAGGAGAGTTTTAATGGACCGGAACTTTTGCAAAATTGTCACTAAGAGTACTTCCACATTACTGATGAAGGTCCCATGAACATCTCAGCTCTTGAAAAAAAAAAACAACAAAAAACAAATCAGTAACAGAACCAAACACAAAGCTCCCTGCCTGTAGATCGCAACACATGGCGTCACACCATAAACAAAGCTCTTTCCTCTGTCAAAAACTCCCGCAGGGCCACACCTGAGGGCACATGGCGGCGAATGAAGAACCATGTTCATGTGACATCGACCGCTAATCAGACTGTCACCTGCAGCCGCTGTGGCCGGACTTGCCTATCCTGTATTGGCCTCGTCAGCCACAAGCACGCCCGCAGTGGACGTGGGCCACTTCTTTCATAATCTTCGTCTGCGAAGCCAGCTTACACACACACACACACACACACACACACACACACTTGTAAAAATTTGTAAAACGTAAATAATGACCTAGTTGTATATGCTGTAAACCTCGATCTCATGTTGTCTGTGATGTGGATGCGCATTTATCACTTCAACACGCATTTTGCACTCCATTCTTGATTCAGATATCTTGCATGCACACACACAAGCAAACAGGCATGACACATATTTCAAATTTAAAGATGTTCTGCATGGGTAATATTTATGAAATACAAGTTTTGCAACATGCGTTTTCAGAAACCTAGCCTACAATACAAAAAAAAAAGGAAAATATAGACCAACACCACCACCCATGAGAGAAAAAAGATCTTACGGTATACCATGGACATTGCAAAAAAAACAAACAAAAATCCCCTTGTATGTGCCTTGTACTCAATGTACTATTTAATTGCGTGCCTGAACATATGAAACAGATGTATAATAAACCTGACAAAACAAAAAGTGAGCAGCATTTGATGGTTTTTTTTCTTCACCTACAGGTTTGATCACTCGACATCAGTTGATCGTTCGTTATCATTAGCTCTGACATTGATTTTTTTCATTAGAAAGCAACATCAGCAACTTCAAGGCATAAAGAAAAGACATAAAATGCACATGTTTGTTCAACCATGCATTGCAAATTCTAAATGAATGATGTTTTGATTTGTAGAAGTACCATAGTGTACACCATGATGGTCCTGTCTGACTGGTTACTGGCTGTTTGTATACTGATGCATCGCTTCCTTTCTGAGAGCGCTGTGAGTGCAGAGTTCATCACGAACCAAAGCTATGCGAATGACACAGCCATTTACCCAGTTTCACTGAAAATAAATGAAGTGTGTCCTGGAGTGGAATATCTGATCAGCCAGAACAGCACAATCCTGCAGGTTAATAGCTCAAATTGTGACAACTACTTTCCACAGTTCAGTGCACACCAGGGGGCTGTGTATTGGATGTGTGGGGAATACCATGCTTTCTGTGTGATGCATGTGAAGGTTCCAAAAGGTATGTTCATTCGTGCTCGTCTTCTGCGATTGGCGTACTGGTGTATGTCACATGTATGGGAAACCCAAATGCTATGTCTAGTTGGTTTGAAATGTAATTACCATACTCTTGAAGAAGTGTTTATGCAAACATCCTTGACCCACGTAATAATATCGCACAAAAAACTATCCTTTAGTTAAGCTCGATCTTAAGGTCATAAAACGCCATAATCTCATCATTTTATCAACACGAATTTCTCTGGATTTGTGATTGTGCCAAATATATGTTACACGAAGTTCTTTTACAAAGAAAGATTGATGGTGCCTTTGAGACACGTCATTATGGTGAGCGTTCAGCAATCATTTGAACATAATGCACAGTCAGAAAAGCTAGGCATGAGACTGGTCTATAGAAAAACAAACACAACTCGCCAGTCTGTCATAAGGCTGTTTGATCCATTTTCAACATCACCTAAAATCATACCAACATCCCATCTTTACGTTCGCATTACTCACACGGAACCTCGCAAAGCACTGCTCAAAATGTATTTTTCTTACATCCCCTTACGTAACCAGCCCCAGATGTTGTCTAATAGTAAGTTCAACTGTTCTGTGGACCATTACTCTGTATTCCAGGAGCACCTGCACTGTAACCTAAAGCCAGAGTGTGAGGATGGACGTGATGAAACAGAACACTGTTTCTTCAGCAGTCCTGAATGTCAGGGGATGGTGGCTTCACAAAACAAGTGTTTCTATTTTGTGGTGTCAGAACAAAGGACTACATTCAATATTTTACAATACAATTGCCTCAGTATGGGTGGAATGCAGGCTTCAGTAAAAACCAGAAAAGAATGGAAGGCTGTCTGTTTATTTTCAAAAAGTACCATAAGCTGAGGCTGGTATTTAGTAATTCCATAGTTGGAAGAAAATGCCATTCATGTACAGCAAGTTTCGAAAATGGTTTTGACAGCAGCCTGATCTACAATTTCAGAGCAGCTTCTTTATACCATCCTTCAAGGAAAAGCAAGTTTGTGGTTCTGTATAGCGCTGGATTTGATTGGTCACATTATCTTCCTAGAGCAACTTACGCTGTTTTGTGTGAAAATAACCAGCGACCAACTACATATGCTTCCCAAATTGCGCTTGCTCCTGTGAATTCTTATAAATCTTTCTTCATAACTACAAGACAGTCTCTGTTTAGGTGCTTAGATAATCATGTGACACATTTCCATTTCTCATGTGAACCCATCAGTCCCTATAAAATAACACATTTGCAGTTTTCTGAAATGCTGAATGATAGTGACACGAATGTGACAAAAGTATTCCCCAGTAAGAAAGGAGTCTCATTTACATATGAAACTGTTTGGATGTGATGAAGAAACGACATCAGTGCATCACACTCTATTGTGTGACTTTAGACAGGACTGTCCAGACAACAGTGATGAGTCGTTCTGTCAGCATCCTTCGTGCGACGGCTTTCTGGGCACAAACGGTCAGTGTATCTTGCAGACCCAGCGATGCAATGAACACTCAGACTGTCTGGACAATTCAGACGAGGTCACGTGTACTGAAGAGACAGTAACTACCTACAGGTGCTCTGTGAGGAGGACATCAAGCAGCGATTTTACATTAACCTGGATGGTACTGGTTACTTTACACAACAAAATGTAATGGAAGATGAAGAGTCTTGTCCTGACAGCCATTACAATTGTCCATCTGAATGGATGTACTGTCTCCTCCCTCTCTACACCCGATGCAATGGTTTTTCTGACTGTGTTTATGGAGAGATGATGAACAAAACTGTGGAAGTCATTGTTCTGGTTTCTACATATGCCGAGATTCTCAAGTGTGCATTCATGCAGATCAGTTATGTGATGGCTGGGGTCAGTGTTCACAGCAGGATGATGAACTTCTGTGTGACAGGACTTGTCCTGAGGGCTGTTTTTGTCACGGTTATTCGTTCGTGTGTCACCAGTCTTTCTCTGTGAATCTTTTCCTCCATCTTCGTTATCTAGACGCCACAGGCTCAGGAATGTCTCTTACTGCTTTTGATCAAAACGTCTATCTTGTGCATCTTAAATTATCCCACTGTTCACTGACGAATATGTCGAGTTTGAAACTTCCAAATTTGCAAGCTATTGATCTTGATAATAACCAAGTGAGAACCCTTGATATGGCTATGTTTCTCAAACTACTCAATTTGAGAACTCTACATGTATCTAACAACCCTCTTTTTTGCATTACACAAGTAAATTAAGAAGGCACATCCACCATGCATTACTGCGTTTAGATATATCAGAAACATGCCTTCGTAACATACATCATGTTGAATCATTTTACTTACCTAATCTGAGATATTTGAATGTATCCTTTTCTGCTATTGAGGTTTTCGGGCCAATAGGTCTCAAAAATATGCCAGGGATTACGTTATTGGATGTACGCGGAACCCCCTTCAAAACTTTTCACGTGATTTATTTTCTAAATCCAACCACTTACAAACACTGTTTTCATCGAATTATAGACTTTGCTGTGAGAATCTGTTTCCGAAGCCGTTGAGTGAAATAAAATGTGTTGCACCTCATGCTGTGCTAAATTCATGCTCACAGCTGATATCAAATAAATTTCACCTGTTTTTCTTTTGGCTTGAGTGTATATTTGCTGTGCTCGGAAGTTTCCTGTACATTATGATGTCGTTTGCAGGAGAGAAGGTTTTCATGAACAATTTTACAGTACCTATAAACAATCTGCACTTCACTGATATTTGCATGGGAATCCATGTAGGCATTGCTGTTGTAGCT
>JADBJO010021443.1:5000-7500 GCA_016801955.1 Conus betulinus
GAATTTTTTTCTCCAGGACTGTACATAATGCCATGGCAACAATACATTCACATGTTAATCAAAAAAATGGTTTAATGAAAATACACATCAAATGGAAAGATGAAAGTGTGCACCGAGTTAGCGCCCATAATGACAAGATCGACGTTTCCAAAGAATGCCTTTCATAGATATGGAAGAAAAAAAACCCAGCTGACTTATCAACATATCGGTTACATTTTCACTATGGTCTCCTTTCTTGTGATGTCAGTGTTCATCAGTTATTTAAGACAATCACTTTTTTTTTATTAACAGGCTTTTTAAGAATCAACAAGATGCAAAGCATATAAACGTACTCCCAGTTTATGCTGAATACGTGTGAGATATTCCATAAAGAGGAAAAACCGTCTTGGGCTGGTGTAACCGTTAGTAATGGCTATTCTGGTAAACATCGGCCATCGTCTGTGACCTATAATGAACATATTTACAAATTTTCAGAAAGATCGGCCAAGAACTTTCTGAGATTTTCCATAAAGAAGAAAACCATTATGGGCCATTAGTAACGGCTATAACGGTAAAGTTAAACATCGGGCATTATCCGTGACCCATAATAAACATACCTATAATTTTTCAGAAAGATCGGCCAAGTACTTTCTGAGATTTTCCATAAAGAAGAAAAACCGTTATGGGCCGTTATAGCCGTTAGTAACGGCTATAATGGGGTAAACTAAAACATCGGGCATCATCCGTAACCCATAATGAACATACCTGCTAATTTTCACAAAGATCGGCCAAGTACTTTCTGAGATATTCCATGAAGAAAAACAACCGTTATGGGCCGTTACAGCCGTTAGTAACGGCTATAACGGTAAACTAAAACATCGGGCATTATTCGTGACCCACAATGTACATACCTGCTAATTTTCACAAAGATCGGCCAAGTACTTTCTGAGATATTCCATAAAGAAGAAAAACCGTTACTGGCTGTTACAGCCGTTAGTAACGGCTATAACGGTAAACTAAAACATCGGGCATTATTCGTGACGCATAATGAACATACCTACAAATTTTTCTGAAAGATCGGCCAAGTACTTTGTGATATATTCTATAAAGAAGAAAAAGCGTTACAGGCCGTTACAGCCGTTAGTAACGGCTATAATGGGGTAAAACTAAAACATCAGGCATCATCCGTGACCCATAATGAACATACCTGCTAATTTTCACAAAGATCGGCCAAGTACTTTCTGAGATATCCATAAAAGAGAAAAAGCGTTACAGGCCGTTACAGCCGTTAGTAACGGCTATAACGGTAAACTAAAACATCAGGCATCATCCCTGACCCATAATGAACATACGTACAATTTTTCTGAAAGATCGGCCCAGTAGTTTTGTCTGGAACGAGTGGAACACATTTTGACCACGGACACACAGACAGACAGACAGACACACAGACACACAGACAGCATTTCTTCGTTTCCCATTCTAAACGACTCCCTGTTCTATAAAAACTGTGAGTACAAAAAGACGGTCATCATTGTTTACAGTTCAAAACGTCGTAAAACAAACCCACTTAAAAAAAAAAAAAAAAAAACAAAAAAAAAAACCCCACCACAATACAACAATATTATAGGGTCGTAAAAGACAGTAATAATTGTTCAACAATCTTAAAGCATCATGAAAGACTGTTGTTATCGTTAAACAGTCATAAAGCATCACACAATACACTCGTTATAATTAAACAGCCATAAAGATAAAAAGAGCGACAGTCCTTGCTGTTAATCAATTTTCAAGCATCATAAATGACAGGTTCTGCTGTTGCACATTCTAAAAGCGTCGTAAAACCCAGCTGTAATATTAAAAAAAAAAAGAAAAAATTCTTCACCAGTCATGGTCAAACCGATAAAGCGTCATTAAAGACAGTTATTACAGTTAAGCAATTTTAAAAGTTGTTGTTATAGTCAATCATTATCTTTCAAAATATCAAAGCACCATGAAAAATAGCCCTCATTATTAAACAGTCTTAAATCGTTGTAACAGACAGTCATTATAGTTTAACGATTCCAAAGCAACATAAATGACAGACATCAACGTAAAAAAACAATTTAAAAAGTGCCAGTTGAAAGCTTATCCGAAGCTGGAATTCAAAATCTACGGTTTTGATAGGTGAGATTAATTATACTTCGTTATCCATTGCATTGTAAGCTACTAAATTTGGTATCCTTTTTTCTTTCATAATGATGATGATGATTATGATCTTCTTCTTCTTCTTCTTCTTCTTCTTTCTTTCTTCTTTCTTTCTTTCTTTCCCTACATGTGCGTGAAACGCCTGCGCCGTTAAATAATCAAATCCAAAATGTCATCACATGTGCATGAAACGACTGCGCCGTTAAATAATCAAATCCAAAATGTCATCACATGTGCATGAAACGACTGCACCGTTAAATAATCAAATCCAGAGTGTCATCCTTTATGCTTTCATTTTTCATTTGTGTGGAACAACATCAAAGGTTAAAAGACCGAAGAT
>JADBJO010021443.1:22500-29542 GCA_016801955.1 Conus betulinus
CCTACTGTTGCCTACCTTTCCTATTGTTGCCTGCCTTTCCTAAGTTTACCTACCTTTCCTACTTTAACCTACCTTTCCTGCTTTTGCCTGCCTTTCCTACTTTAACCTACCTTTCCTACTTTTGCCTGTCTTTCCTACTTTTACCTATCTTTCCTACTTTTACCTACCTTTCCTACTTTAATCTACCTTTCCTACCTTTGCCTACCTTTCTACTACTGTGCCTACCTTTCCTACTGTTGCCTACCTTTCCTTCTTTTGCCTACATTTTCTACATTTGCATATTTTTCCTACTTTTGTCTGCCTTTCCTACTTTTACCTGCATTTTCCTACTTTAGCCTACCTTTCTTACTTTTACCTATCTTTCCTACTTTTGCCTACCTCTCTTACTTTTACCTATCTTTGCTACTTTTGCCTGCCTTTCCTACTTTTACCTATCTTTCCTACTTTTGCCTACCTTTCCTACTGTTGTCTACCTTTCCTACTTTTGCCTACCTTTCCTACTGTTGTCTACCTTTCCTACTTTTGCCTACCTTTCCTATTTTTGCCTACTTTTTTACTTTTACCTATCTTTCCTACTTTTTACCTGCCTTTCCTACTTTTGCCTACCTTTCCTACTTTTGCCTGCTTTTCCTACTTTTGCCTACCTTTCCTACTTTTGCCTACCTTTCCTGCTTTTGTCTGCTTTTCCTACTTTTACCTACATTTTCCACTTTTTCCTACTTTACCAGCTTTCTCCTTCTTTTCACTTTTTTTTGCCTCCTTTTGCCTGTCTTCCTCGCCATCCCTCCCCTCCTCCCCGGTCCGTTACTTTTTGGTCTTTCTTTGCCAGCTTTTCCCCATTTTTGTCCACCTTTGATTAGCTTGTTTGAAAATTACTTTTGCCCACATGTTCCTGCTTTTGTTCACTTGTGTTAATCTGGTCTGCCTTGTCCTACTGTTGCCTACCGTACGTTAATCTGGTCTGCCTTGTCCTACTGTTGCCTACCGTACGTTAATCTGGTCTGCCTTGTCCTACTGTTGCCTACCGTGCGTTAATCTGGTCTGCCTTGTCCTACTATTGCCTACCGTACGTTAATCTGGTCTGCCTTGTCCTACTGTTGCCTACCTTACGTTAATCTGGTCTGCCTTGTCCTACTGTTGCCTACCGTACGTTAATCTGGTCTGCCTTGTCCTACTGTTGCCTACCTTTTCCGATAGTTTTGTCCACCATGTCCTATTTTTGCCTATTTTTTTTCCCCTAATTTCACCTGTCTTGTCCCACTTATGCCCACCTTATCGTACTATTGCCTACCTTTTCTTCTGCTTTGCCTGTCTTGTCCTGCTTTTACCTACCTTTCGTTGTTTGTTCTGTGTGCTCTGTGCTGTCATATCTGCTAGGCGATTCGGTGTCGCAGGTAGCATTGCTTTGGAGTTATGGACATGTGTTTGCTTTCTTGTGGGAGCTAGAGTTACCCTACTACTTTTTTTTTTTTTTTTTTTTTTTTTCCCTATCTTGTTCTGCTTCTGCTAACTTTTTCTTCAACATTTACCTTCCTTTTCTTCTCACCTTTCTTCAACTTTGGCCTACCATTTTGTTTTGCACGTTTGCTTACATTTCGCTTCTTTTGCCAATCTTTTCCTAGTTTTGTCTACTTTTCCCCACTTTCTCCTTCTTTTTCCTGTCTTAGCCTCCTTTTGCCTTTTTTTCTTTTCAATCAGTTTCCTTTCTTTTATTAGTCTTTTCCCACTTTCCCCCTACCTTTTGTTTACTTTTGTCTACCTTGGCCTACTTGGCCAACCTTCTCATTCTTTTGTCTTCCTTTCCCAACACTTCTACCTACCTTGTCCTACTTTTTCCCGTCTTTTCTGATCATTTCGCCTATCGTGTCCCACTTTTCCTTGTCTTGTCCCACTGTTACCTACCATGTTCTGCTTTTGCCGTCAAAATCCCACTTTTGCGTACCTTTTCTTGCTTTTGTCTACCTCGTCTTCTTTTACGTACCTCCTCCTACTTTTGCCCACCTCCTCCTACTTTTGCCCACCTCCTCCTACTTTTGCCTACCTCCTCCTACTTTTGCCTGCCTCTTCCTAATTTTGCCTGCCCCCTTCTACTTTTGCCTACTTCCTCCTACTTGTCCTACTTTTGCCTATCTCCTCCTACTTGTCCTACTTTTGCCTGCCTCCTCCTACTTTTGCCTACCTCCTCCTACTTTTGCCTACCTCCCCTACTTGTCCTACTTTTGCCTATCTCCTCCTACTTTTGCCTACCTCTTCCTACTTTTGCCTACCTTGTTCTACTTTTGCCCTCCTTGTCCTCCTATTGCCTACCTTGTCGTCCTGTTGCCTACTTTGTCCCATCTTTGCCTACCTTGTCCTACTTTTGTATACCTTGTCCTACTATTGCCTACCTTGCCCCACTATTGCCTATTTTGTCCTACTATTGCCTACCTTGCCCCACTATTGCCTATTTTGTCCTACTATTGCCTACCTTGTCCCACGTTTGCCTACGTTTTCCTGTATTTTGCTGCCTTTTCACTCTCCTACTGTTATGAGCCTGTTCTTAATTTTCAATACCTTCTTTTGGGTTTACTGTTTTTTTTTACTCTTATCTTTCTCCCAGTTTTCTATCCCTTTTTTTTTTATATATATATATATTTGATGTACCGTTCCCTCTTTTGGTTACATTTTGGCTACGTTTTCTACTACTCTCCCCCCCCCCCCCCCCCCCCCCCCCTCTCTCTCTCTCTCTCTCTCTCTCTTACCGTTTGATTTTTTCCTCTACCTTCCACCACCCCCACCCCCACCCCCCCCCCCACCTGTCTCTCCTCGCCCTTTCCCAGAGGAAAGGGTTGGGTTACCACTCGGTCGCCAAACAAACGTCACGTCACGAATGCGTGTCAAGGGAGAAACAACGCGTTTTCGACTCTGAAGGTCTTCCACAACTAAAACAAAACAAGAAGGGGTAAAAACAACGACAAGGAAATGGCTGTAGCTGTGCTTAGACTCTAGCCTTGTTCGGTGAGTGTACAGGCAGCATGGTAGAAATTCGGTATGTTGTTGTTGTTGTTGTTGTTGTTGTTTGCTGCTGCTGTTGTTGTTGTTGTTGCTGTTGTTGTTGTTGTTGTTGTTGTTGTTGCTGCTGCTGTTGTTGTTGCTTGTTCGTTAGTTTGTTCGCTTCTTGTTTCGTTTTTGTCTTATTTTGCTTTTCTCCTCATCTGAATGCAGACCCATGAGTCACCTTTTTCTTTTTTTCCCCTTCCTTCTTTCTTTCCTTTTTCTCTCTTTTTTTTTCCCGATCTAAACATGCCTTCTTTATTGGCTGCAAATAATAGCATTTCTTCGTTTCTCGTGTTTTTCTCTCTTTCCTTTTTTTTCCCAAATTCTATACGAGTTACAGAACTGGTTTATCATAGCATATCAACAAGGCTTCTCTCTGGTCAGGGGTTAACAACAAGTATTGAATCTATAAATGGACAAATCTAACAATTGTTCCAGTTTCTATTTGTCTGGTGCAAGTATTTACAGATGCCAGTGTATGTCTGTTTGCCTGTTCGTTTGTTTGCTTGCTTGTGTTTTTTTTTGTTTGTTTGTTTGTTTGTTTTGTTTTTTCCTTTTTTTTTTTTTTTTTTTGGGGGGGGTCTTTTGGTGCAAGTATTTCTATTTGTCTGTGTGAAAGAATACAGACGACCCTCTCTGTCTCCCTGTCTCTGTCTCTGTCTCTGTCTGTCTGTCTGTCTATCTGTCTGTCTGTCTGTCTGTCTGTCTGTCTCTCTGTAATTGCATGATGTGTGTGTGTGTGTGTGTGTGTGTGTGTGTGTGTGTGTGTGGTGTGTGTGTGTGTGTGTCTGTGTGTGTCTGTGTGTGTCTGTGTGTGTACGTGTCTATGTGTCTATGTGTATTTTTGTATATGTGCGCACGCGCACGTGTGAGTGTGTGTGTGTGTGCGTGCGTGCGCGCGCGTGTGTGGTGTGTGTGTGTGTGTGTGTGTGTGTGTGTGTGTGTGTGTGTGTGTGTGTGTGTGTGTGTGTGTGTGTATGTGGTTAAGCTGTGAAGTGTGATATGAGTTACCTCGTCATAAGTACTGTGACCAGGGGGGCGCTGGAGGATGGAAAGCAGAAAGAGACAGGAATAAAGGACGGGGCGCGCGGGGGCGGGGGTAGGGTTAATTTTATGATACACATCGAAATCATTGGTCACCATTTGCGTACTACAAAACGTTTGACACCCCCTACCCCCCCACTCTCAATCCTCTTTCCACCCACCCGCTAAACACAATCACCCAACATCACCCCCCCCCCCCCAACTTCTCACCACCACCGCTCCCGTCACCACACCCCTACCCCTCTCACACTCCGCACCCTGTCAAGGCATACCTCCCTAGTCACTGATGCCAGCCATTCCTGACACAGCCACAGTCAGCAGGCTTCCCTCTCAGCACCATCACGGCAGTCCGCGCTGAGCAATCAATCACCCTTGTCCTGAGGTGTGTATGACAGAGAAGATACTGCTCTGCTGTGAAGTCATTTCACGGGTGTTCCGTGGTGTCTGTTCTAACCTAAAACACACACAGAACATCACCTAGAAAGCCCTTTCTCTCCAACCTCAGCCCTCGCTGCTCTAGAGCCCTACTGGAAAACTATAACCAGATGATTAGTTTTCACAGTGAGGTGACAGCACGCAGAAATTGAAAACACATCTGAAGAATTCTTTGTGAGAGTCGGCCTCAAACCAAGGACAACAGTGAGTACGAGTAACGCAGACACAACATGACGCGCGTTTTCGCCCACTTAGGTTTTTTTTTTTTTTTTTTTTTTTTTTTTTTAGGCAGAATCAACGGTTCAGGACAATGAAAACGAAGAACGAGCCATCAGCACTGTTGAATATGAGAAGAAAAGTATATTGCTCATTCTTCGGTTTTGTTGTCTTGAACGTTGTTTAATCTCGCCTGAAGAAGACCTAGGAGGTCGAAACGCGTCGTTTTTGTCTTGTAACTTTTTTTGTGGGTGGACTGACGTGCGAATTCTTTTGTTTTGTGTTGGTGTTGTTACTTAAACGTTTATGAAAACGAGATTGCTTAATTCACAGAGGACTCTCTCTGCTTCTGCCACGCTCTCCACGAGTTTCTTTTCTACAGAGACGACGTCCCCCATCAAAGACATATAATGTCTGTGGGGTGTGCAGGGAAAGGCGCCACAGCGTCCGTCCGAAGGGGCGCGATATTTCAACTCATCATGGGGCAAGGAGAGAGTCCAGCACTTTAGCACACAGTCCCATTTCCAGTTGTTTCCCCCGCATGTATGAATAAATACTGCTTTTGTGCCGGATTGTGCTGGGAAGCAGCTGCATCATCATGTCCCACACACGCAGTTACGAAGACGTAGTAAATACGATGGAGTTGTATTATTGTTTGTCCTATAGTCAGCAACATGGCTGAGTATGTGAATTAACAGTATCGAAAGTTGTTATGAAAGCAGAATCCTTTGAACAAAGGGGGAACGCCAACGTTTCATACATTTTTCAACAATTGTGATGATGACCTTAGGTAGCTGCTGGACTTTTTCCAAGTGATAGGTACTCCCACAAAAGAAAAAGCTCTACACATAACAACAACAACGACGAACACCACACACACACACACACACACCACACACACACACCACACACTCACACACACACTCACACGCACGCACACACACACACACACCACCACACACACAACACACACACACAATACACACACACGCTCGCACGCACGCACGCACGCACAGCACGTTCACACACACACACACACACACATCCACACACACACACACACACACACACACACACACACTACGGGAAAAAAAAGTAGCCCGATAACAAAAAAAAAAGGAAATCTGAAAAGCTTTCTGAACACGCCTCTCCGCTGAACCTTTTCCACCTCAATGTACACACGCGCTCTGCGTTCGGCTTCCTCACTGACAGTGACTCGTCGTACCTGATGCTATGCCATCATTCCGAGAAGCAGGCCAGTGCTTTTTCCCTCTGTGCCCTTTAGAGACAGAGAGAGAAGGTGTCTGTCCAGGTTTTTCTCCTGTCCTACCTGTCTCGCGATGCGCAAGTGTGGGTGGTTGTTGTTATGTGCACGAGCTGGTACATGTAGTGGGGTTGCATAGCCAAGTGTGCTGATCATTGTTTGTACGCGGCTTACTCGCGGCGGCCTTGCTGCTGCGTGTTGGTTTTAGCAAGGTTGGCAGCGGGAGGATTAAAAACTGACGATTGATGGCGTCGTGTTACAGTGGTCTATGAAGGGGTGTTTGTTGTGTGGGAGTTTGTAGTGAGGGGGGTGTGGGGTTGGGGGGTGGGTGTTGGGGGGGGTGGGGTGGGGGGGTGGGCGGGTGGGGGGGGGGGTGGTGCCCCCGCACGCCGCCCGCCCCTGCTATGTGTTTGGTTTTTTTGTTTTTCGGATTGGGGGGGGGGTCTGGAGGGGGCGTCCCGAGGTTTCTTTGGTTGATGGTGAGGGGGAAGGGGAGAAGGGGAGTTGGGGGGAAGGTAGAGGCCGGGTAAAGAGGGGGTCATGGGGGTTCGGGGTAGATGAGCGCAGGGGGCAAAATTCGTTGGTTGCTTTGTTGTGCTGTCTGTCCTGTGGTCGTATAATATGTCTTGGGTGATTTTTATTCTTGGTCTTGTCTCTGTCCATGACTGACTTTGGTCTACGGTTGTGGTGTTTTTGTCTGCTCTTGTTCCTGATTCCTCTGTTTTTATTCTCCCTATGCTCCCTGTGCTGTTCTCTCTTCATCTTCGGGCACACACAATATCCTAACACAAAGCCATCATCACATCCCCACACACATCACATATATCACACCACACACACAATCACAAAACCACACACATTAACACACACACACACAACACACCACACAACACACCCACGCACCCACATCTTTACACCACGAGATATATTTCACCCCCTTTTTTTTACATACTCCTCCCTTGAGCTTCTACTTGTCATCAAGTCAGTCACCCTCTTCAATATCCTTAGTTTCTGTCTCTCCCTCTCTCCTCTCTTTCTCTCTATGTT
>JADBJO010021444.1:0-7500 GCA_016801955.1 Conus betulinus
CAGTTTTGAGCTTTGCCTTTTGATTCCTCGTCCTCTCTCGCTCGCAGCTTTCGCCTCCCTCTCTCTCTCTCCTCTCTCCTCTGTCTTCTGCCTGTCTCTGTCGTCTGTCTCGCTCTCTCCTCATCTCTCGAGTCTCTTCGCCTCTTCGGCGCTTTCTCTCTCCCTCTCTCTCTCTCTCTCTCCATCCTCTCTCCTCTCCTGGCACACCACATTCACTCTCTTGTCTTCTCGCCTATCGCCCCCCCCCCACCGCTCGCACCGCCACCATTGTAACTACTTCTTTCTCCCCCTCCATTGTCACTAGAAAAAGACCACGACGGACACGATTTCCTTTTCCTTTGTGAGGCAGTTTATCCTGAGCTTCCTCCCACCCTGTCCTCCTGGCCATGGAAGGAAGAATTAGGGTGTGAGGGGGGGGGGGGGGTGATGATGGTGCATCACCGTCCGCTGATCCCCCCGTCCTTTTTCTCACCATCCTCTCCCCCTCCTCCCCCTCCCCTACCTCAAACTCCAATTGTCTTCACGTCACGACTGACGGCTTCCCGTAACTCCTTGCTGAAAAGCACGCACGCACACACACACACATACAAACACACACACCACACAACCACACACACCACACATACACACACCCCGCGCACACCCGATACACACACACGCACGCACGCACGCACACGCACACACACACACACACACCACACACACACACCACACACACACACACACGCACGCATACACACACACACACACACCACACCACCACACAGACACACACAACACACACACGGGCGCGCGCGCGTGCGCGTTTCAACCAATCAAATTCAAAGCGCGTTGGACCTACTTCACCACACACAGCCATCCCCGAGAGAACCGCTGAGGGACACGACCTGATTTGAATATCAATGAACCTGGCCACGCACGCCGCGAGCAGGCCTGGTGACTCCAGCTTATAAATAGCTTACGTGAGCCGGGAGTGTCCTGCGCGTGCCTGTACCCATCGTCAACACAACATCGTCAACACAGCTTCAGCCTCCAACGGTGGTGGTACAGGACTGCTTTTAAAGGCAGGTGAAGGCAGTGCTTCGCTGGTCCTCCCCAGCACCTTCGGGTGTTTCTTTTCTTTCTACGTTGACCAAACATATTGGTTAATTTGCAACTTTTTCTGTCAGGACCTGACCTACTTTGGAAAAAAATCTGATCATTCTCTGTTTTATTCACAGCGGGCTGCCAGGCAACAGGAGATAGTTACGGGCAAGTTACGGGCACAGTGAAGACTGAGTCGTCAGCAGGTGAGTACATGCTTGTTGGGCATTTTTTTTTTCTTTTTTTTTTTTTTTTTTTTTTTTTTTTTTAATGCTGATCGATGAGATGAGGATGATTATGATGATGCTACGGATTTCCATTTCGGTCTGAGACTACTGACAGGGCTGTACTCTACGCTTCCTTTCATAATATATCCCAGCGTCAACCAGGCCCGAGAGATACAGACACCTGCAGTGTTGGTCAGGAAATTTGAGCACACTCTCAGAAACGCATCCATTTAGTGGGATGAAACTCGACTGTGTGGTCCCAGTCTTCCCAATTGAGTCCGCAGCAACTCAACTCTGGGTAGGAGCCGGTCGGGGCAGAAAAACCCACATGACTTTCTGATGGGATTCGAAACCCACGACCTCCCAGCCGGGAGTCCGCGACGCTAGCATCATTTTTTTCTTTGTTTCTTTACTCTCCTGGTTCCGCTCCGATTTGAATTCGTTTTCCCTTACGTGTTAATACCCGGTTTTCTCTGTCTCTATGTCACTCTGTCTATTCTGTGGTTTCAATCTTCTGCAGCGTGTAGCCTGCTACTTTTCCATTGTGATCGTTTTGGCCTGTAATTTTTTTTTTTTGCGATTTGTGTTGTTTTGCTTGGCTTTGTTTGTTCATGATATGTAGCTTTTTATTTCTCCCATTTGAATGTTTTAGTCTCTCCTGTGAGTTGTTTTTTTCTTCCTTGAGGTGTAAATCCCGAATTCTTTTCTTTTTTTTTTTTTCTATCTTGACCATTCTTGTCTCTCTGTCCTGTGAGTTCTTTCCTTCTCAGTGTGTAACTCGTTAACTTTTGTCTGGATTTTTTTTCTTTTTTTTTTTTTTTTTTTGTTATTCTATTTTGACCATTCCTGTCTCTCTGTCCTGTGAGTTCTTTCTTTCTCAATGTGTAACTCATTAACTTCTGTCTTTTTTTTTTTTTTTTTTTTTGTTATTCTATTTATTCTATTTTGACCATTCCTGTCTCTCCATCCTGTGAGTTCTTTCTTTTTCACTGTGTAACTCATTAACTTCTGTCTGGATTTTTTTTTTTTTTTTTGGTTATTCTATCTTGACCGTTCCTGTCTCTCCGTCCTGTGAGTTCTTTCTTTCTCACTGTGTAACTCGTCTTTTCTTGCAAATTTGTTTCTTTGTCGATATGAAGATCGATACTTCTCATCTCTCACCTTTATATCCTGTGATTTCTCTGATCGCGATGTGTAGGCCAGTGTTTTCTCGATCTTGGAGTGATTTTGTTGTTCTTCCATATACAGCTCACTGTTTCATTATCTTGACTGCTGCGGTCCGTCTGACCTCTGACCTTTAAGTCCACAGTGTTCTTCCTCTGACCTGACTCTGGCCTCTGATCCTCTGATTTGTTATTCTTTTTTGTCCTCGATTTGTTATTCATTGTTTGTCTAGTTTCTTTCTTCCTCGATTTGTTTAACTGTTTCCATCTGTTCATCCCGAGTTTCTTTTTTCTTCCTCCATTTGTTTTGCACTATTTGTCTAGTTTCTCTGTTTCTGTCTGTTCATCCTGAATTTCTTTTTTCCTCCCTTTGTTATTTCGTCTGTTCATCCCGTGTTTTCTTTCAGGGCACGATGTGTGACTGGTGATTTCTCTGTATTGACTGTTTCAGTATGTCTGTCACTATTTGTCTAGTTTTAGCTGTTTCCGTCTGTTCATCCTGGCTTTCTTTCTTCCACGATATGTAGCTTGCTATTTCTCCATCTCGACTACTTCGGTCCATCTATCCCGTGATTTCTTTCAGAGCACGATTTGTGGCCAGTGATTTCTGTGTATTGACTCTTTCGGTTCGTGTGTCGGTGTTAGTGCTTCCTTCCATGATGGCTATAGCCCAGTATTTCTGTGTATTGACTCTTTCGGTTTGTGTGTCGGTGTTAGTGCTTCCTTCCATGATGGCTATAGCCAGTATTTCTGTGAATTGACTGTTTTCAGTTCGTCTGTCGTGTGAGTTCTTCCTTCCATGGTATCTGTCGCCCAGTAGTTCTCTACCTGGACTGTTCCAGCCTGTCTTATCTTATAATTTCTTTCGTATGCCATGGGAAACTTAAAACTTCACTAATTTGACTGGGTCTGTCTGTCTACCCTGTTATTTCCATCTTCCTCAACGTCTAGCCCACCGTTTATCTGGAATGTTTTGTGTCCTGTCAGAAGCATTCAACCTCTGTTCTATCTGACCACACACCCTGTAAAACCTTCACTGGACATCTGTGTGAACTGGCTTGTCGACTGACCAGAGTTGTCGGTCTTGGCGTTCATCAGCAACCGAGGCCTTTCTCTGCAGATGGTTTCTTTCCATTGACTGCTGTTGGTTTTCTTCCAATTGACTGCTGTTGGTTTCTTCCCATTGACTGCTGTTTGTTTCTTCCCATTAACTGCTGTTTGTTTCTTCCCATTGACTGCTGTTGGTTTTCTTCCCATTGACTGCTGTTGGTTTCTTTCCCATTGACTACTGTTGGTTTCTTCCCATCAACTGCTGTTTGTTTCTTCCCATTGACTGCTGTTGGTTTCTTCCAATTGACTGCTGTTTGTTTCTTTCCCATTGACTGCTGTTGGTTTCTTCCCATTGACTGCTGTTTGTTTTCTTCCCATTGACTGCTGTTGGTTACTTCCCATTGACTGCTGTTGGTTTCTTCCCATTTACTGCTGTTTGTTTCTTCCCATTGAGTGTTGTTTGTTTCTTCCTATTGCCTGCTGTTTGTCTCTTCTTCACATTGAGTGCTGTTTGTTTCTTCCCATTGAGTGCTGTTTGTTTCTTCCCATTGAGTGCTGTTTGTTTCTTCTTCCCATTGACTGCTGTTTGTTTTTTCCCATTGACTGCTGTTTGTTTTCTTCCTACTGACTACTGTTGGCTTCCTCCCCACTGACTGCTGTTTGTCACAAGGCTTTGCCGTCCAGCTGACGGTATGACGCTGGAAACCGAACGAGTTCTGTCTCAGGCTGCTCTGTTTTTTTTTTTTTTTATGAAAGTCGTGAAGTCAAGCGCGGGGTGGGGTGGAGGAGGAAAGTTGTGAAGGGTAGGGGGGGGGAGGGCGCTGGCAAAGAGGAGAATGGGGGATGGTGGAGAAAAAGAATTCCAGAATCCCTGGAACCACCCCAAAATCCATCCTGGTTTTGGGATATGTTTGACATGCAAGACCGTGGCATTGACAAAGCTGTGTAGACAGACATTGACCACTGTGTCTGAATCATGGCACTGACAAGCCGTGTAGACACTGACCACTGTGTCTGAATCATGGCATTGACAAAGCCGTGTAGACACTGACCACTGTGTCTGAATCATGGCACTGACAAAGCCGTGTAGACACTGACCATTGTGTCTGAATCATGGCACTGACAAAGCCGTGTAGACACTGAACACTGTGTCTGAATCATGGCACTGACAAAGCCGTGTAGACACTGACCATTGTGTCTGAATCATGGCACTGACAAAGCCGTGTAGACACTGACCACTGTGTCTGAATCATGGCACTGACAAAGCCGTGTAGACACTGACCACTGTGTCTGAATCATGGCACTGACAAAGCCGTGTAGACACTGACCATTGTGTCTGAATCATGGCATTGACAAAGCCGTGTAGACACTGAACACTGTGTCTGAATCATGGCACTGATAAAGCCGTGTAGACACTGACCATTGTGTCTGAATCATGGCACTGACAAAGCCGTGTAGACACTGACCACTGTGTCTGAATCATGGCAATGACAAAGCCGTGTAGACACTGACCACTGTGTCTGAATCATGGCATTGACAAAGTCGTGTAGACACTGAACACTGTGCCAGACACTGAACACTGCGAGAATCATTCTGAATGTGGAACACGCAGAAATATTGACGGAACCATAGTCGTCATGAATGTGAAATCATTTCCTCTAACGCTAGTGTATTGTTTAACACGATAGAAAATGAAGCGATACGACTTTTTTTCTCTCTCTCTTGGGACAAAGTGTTTTTCAGTATTGAATACTCCATTGGGAAGAAGATAAAGTTGTTACCTTGTCGTTCAGACTTGTAAATGTTTTTACGACTAAGTACTACTGCAAAGACATTAAGTGTGTCTGCTCTGCAGAATTAACAATTGAGCATATGCTGGTAACATGTGCTTCAGTGAATACGTTCCTACCTCTGGAAGTCGTAGAAATTTTTGCATATTTCTAGTGTTATTTTGGGATCAGTGTAATCTTTTCAACCTTTTGATATTTGGATTAGCTAGCTATTTGCTATGTACTCTTATTGTATGTTTCTTGGGGTTTTTGTTGACCTTGTGTTTTTTGTTTTGTTTGTTTTGATACAGACTGTATAACGTTCCGTAAATGCCTCACTGTGTGTTCTTTCTCAAATACGGACTGAACAACATTCCGTACGCATTTCTCTCTATATTTCCTGTCACTACAGATTATACAGACATTAAAACGTTCTGTATGTGTCTTGCTGAGTGTTCTTTTCTCAATACAGACTGAATAACATTACATAGGTATCTTTGTATGTGTTACTATGTGTAATTTTGACACGCACTCACTGCATTCTCTGTCAACACAGCATGGCAAGTCCGCCCATTCCACAGAGGCCCAGGAAGCGAGGCCCAGCTCCTGAGCCAAGGACCGACGCCTCCAAAGCCCGGAGAAGTCTGATAAAAGACTTCTTCGGAATGCCGGGACCCCAAAGGGACCCACACCCCCCCCACCAAACACCCCCCAGGGCAGAAAACGCCCTCCGACTCTCAGGAGACCAAACAGGCGGAGCCTAAGCTCCGGTCTGCAGGGAAGCGGCGGGTTCTCTTCCCTGGGCCTGTGGTGGCGTCTGGAGGGCAGGGGACACCACTCCGCCCCCCCTCCCCTTCCACCGTCAGTCACAGAGAAGAGGAGGGCCGCGTATCTGCGATGGCGGAAACCCGCTGTCGCAAGAGACTGCGCCATGAACTTTGGAGGAAGACGAAGTAATCTTCCTGTCACGTATCCTTTTTGTTTACTCTAACTTTCGAGCTTTAACAGAGTAGCTTTTTGTTTTGCGCTATAGTGAAACTTTTCAAATGTTGTAAGGTTAGAGTTCTCTACATGTCTGGAACGAAACAGGCAGCAGGAGAGAAAAACCAGCTGGTCAACCAGTTCCTGCATTTTAATGACAGCCTTGGCAGATTGTCAGCGAATTTGTGTTCTTTTCACCTTTCTGAGATTTGAGTGGTAGGGGGTAGAATATAAGAACGATATATAAAAGAAAAAAGAAAAAAAGGGCGGTAAAGAATACTACTAACTAAGCCGTTAGTTTGTTACATGCCGGAACTGTTTGTCCTGGGTTGTCCACCCATTACAATCTTGCCAAAATATTCCTTGCATACTCATCGTCCGCATGGGAAAAGAGACGAGAGGCTGTGGGGGGGGGGGGGGGGGGTGGGGGGCAGGGGGGTCACATTCTAATGCCACTCGCTCTTCTTGTCATTCCTTCCAGGTGACCAGCCAAGGTCCGACAACTGAAACGGAAGAGAAGTGTCATGAAACTAGAGGTAGCCGAAAACAAAGAAACAACAACAAAAAAGGAAAACCAAAAAAAAAAAAAAAAAAAGACAGAGAAAAATTGTAAAAAATGTAAAAATTGGTTTAAATGTAAAAAAAGGGAATGGTTTAAATGTAAAAAAGGGAATGGTTTGAGTGTAAAAAGGGAATGGTTTAAATGTAAAAAGGGAATGGTTAAATGTAAAACGGGAATGGTTTTAAATGCAAAAAGGGAATCCTGCAGCCTCTACTGGAGGATCCGGAGAAGGTTGGAAGGGGTGAATGAGATGAACCAACAGAGTGGTCCTAACTGTTTGACAGACGTACGCGTTGCGCATTCAGCTGTGCTTCTCTGTCAATGGACAGACAGAGAGAGAGAGAGAGAGAGAGTGGTGGGGGGAGTGCGTGTGTGTGTGTGTGTGTGTGTGTGTGTGTGTGTGTGTGTGTGTGGGCGCGCGCGCGTGCATGCGTGCGAGGGTAGGCGTGTGTGTGGGTGTGTGTGTGGGTGTGTTCTTCGATCACAAAGGTGACTTATTGTCTTTAACTGGTGACAGTCCTCAAAGCTAAGGTTGTGTGCTGGTTACTGGGTCATCGCTATCTGCACTCTGACCATTATCGTCATCCCAGCACCATGACCACCACCACCACCACTATCATCAACATCATCATCATCATCATCATCATCATCATCATCATCATCAA
>JADBJO010021444.1:17500-20000 GCA_016801955.1 Conus betulinus
TGTTGTGATGGTGTGTTCAGGCCGATCAGACGTTGAACCTGACAATAGACCCAGTGTCTAACAAGCCAGCCACCGTCCACTTTACTTTATAACGCGAGTATCTTTACGAGCTGCTAAAATTACCGAGCAGAAGCTGCAAACATTGTAAAAAGGTCAGTCACGTTATCTACCAGTTCTGGCATCTATCTCCCCAGCCTTCATACCGGTAGCACAGCTTCCTCACACACTTTACAACCACACTCTATTGACAGGAGAGGGGTGTTGAACACGGCAGCAGACACCCCCACCCCTCCCCAGCCCCACACCAGCCCCCCACCCCCTCCCCTCTTTCGCTGACGTGGACAATCAACACAGGCCTGTTTTTGTCTCTCCTCCCAGCGACTGATAGTGACCACAGGGATATCACACTGACACAGATAGCAAGGCAAAAGGCGACCACCATGTGTTTGTTTGGGTCAGTTTGTTTTGGCAGCTAGCCCTCACGTGGGCGGCTGGTCAATAAACAGCAGGGTCTGGTGTGGTGGAGCCCACGCACCTGGTGAGATGGGAGAGCGGTATTTTTTTGGCTAAAAAAAAAGACGCAGCAGTCTGTGTACACACACACACACACACACACACACACCTCACACTCACACACACACACACTCACACTCACACACACACACACACTCACACTCACACACACACACACACACACACTCTCTCTCTCTCTCTCTCTCTCTCTTCTCTCTCTCTCTCTCTCTCTCTCTCTCTCTCTCTCTCTCTCGGAGTGTGTCTGTCTGCGTGTGTGGTGTGTGTTGTTGTGTGTGTGTAAAATCATCCAGTTGTGCTTGTATTACTTTCAAATACTTTTCCAAATCTCATGACTGAAAACAAAAATAATCAGGCTTTGAGAAAGGAGAGGAGGATATATATTCGTAAATGAGACTATGGCCTAATTTTGTCGCTTAAAAGGCCATTTCCTCTCGCTTAGGGAAAAAAAGGGCATTTTTCCCCTTGCTTAAGAGACGCATAAGGGGAACGTGTGCAGTATGGCCAGTCTGAATAACAGGCTTGTGAACCACTCTCCATCCCCACCAAGGGAAAGATGAAAAGGACGCCGCACTGGGGTGTGTTTGTCGCCACTTGGTAATCAGTGTACACAACATCAGGCAGGCCGAGGTCATTTGTTTGGGCCCCCGGAGCTATGGAGTGAACTACCTGAGTCTCTCACCCTCTCTCCAACAGGGGCCTTGATGATGGCTGACACGAAGGAGAAGGAAAAGAATGGTATATCTGCAGTCTGGTGATGGCGTGACGCTACGCAGGTTTCTCTCCATAGGCACATATCAGCCCCACCACCCATCCTCCTTCAAACACGAATGAAGATATAAAGAAAGAAAGAAAGAAAGAAAGAAAAGCAAACGAAAAAAAGAAGAAAACAAAAAAAAAAAATAAAAAAACCTGTGTATCCCTATTGCATTCACACCCTATTGATTTTCAGGAGATGAGCCCTTAAAAACACACACGCGCTCGCGCGCGCGTGTACACACACACACGCACACACACACACACACACACAACACACACACACACACACACACACACACACACACTCTCTCTCCTCTCTCTCTCTCTCTCTCTCTCTCTCTCTTGCGGGCACGCACGCACGCATGCACACGCACCCACACACACGCTCATATACACTCACACATACACACACGCGAACACACACACACACACACACACACACACACACAACACACACACACACACACAACACACACACACACATAGGCAGACACACAACACACACACACACACACACACACACACACACACACACACACACACACACACACACACACCATATCACTGCCTACTTGTTTGGTCCCCTTTATTTTCATAGTTTATATCTCTTTAGCTCAGCCACCCACACAGGGCCTTTGCAAGGTTGTCAAAACCATACAACAGGTCAAATCTTGGGGGGCAGGGGTGTGTGTGAAACAAGTAATATATACAATTAACGACATAATATTAATATCCTCAAAGCGTATAAGCAGCATGGTCAATCAATGACATGGTGACTAAATTATTAATATCCTCAGGGCGTATAAACAACATTAACTATTAATGACATAGTGACTGAACTATTCATATTCTCAGGGCGTTAAGACCAGACCGTGTGAAAGGCATCAAGCATGGAGACCCGAGCCTCACAGAAGCAGTTTGTATATCTCGTAACTTCGATGGGGAAAAGCAAACAAACAAACAATCAAACGAAACAAAGAAGAATTGAACCAACGCTCATTGATGCCATATTTGTCCCCATCTCTGTGGGATTTTTTCACCCTTGCCCTCCATTTCCCCTCCCCCCCCCCCCCCCCCCCCCCCCCCCCCCCCCTCCATTTCCACCAGTGGTCTAAGAGCACAAGGAGTCACACATATTTCCACCATGTCCATGTCCTGAGCGCGTCTGGCAGAAAGGGCGTTAATCTAACCAATGGATATATATTAAGTA
>JADBJO010021444.1:27394-41361 GCA_016801955.1 Conus betulinus
TGCTCCCATGGTATGGGCCAGAGGCCTGACATTAAAACAGTTTTGACTTTGACTTTGATTCTCTCTCTCTCTCTCTCTCTCTCTCTCTCTCTCTCTGTCTCTCTCTCTCTGTCTCTGTCTCTGTCTCTCTCTCTCTCTCTCTCTCTCTCTCTCTCTCTCTCTCTCTCTCTCTCTCTCTGCACACCACATTCACTCTCTTTCTTCTCGCCTATCGCCCCCCCCCCTCTCTCCCTCTCCCATTGTAACTTCTCGCCACCTCCCTTCCCCTAGAAAAAGAACACCGACACCTATTTCCTTTTCCTTGTGAATGCAGTTCTCCAGGGCTTCCACCACCCTGTCCTCCTGGCCAGTGGAAGGACAGAATAGGGTGTGAGGGGGGGGGGGGGGGTGATGATGGTGCATCACTCCTGTCCACCCCTCCTTTTCCTCTACCTCCTCCCTCCCTACTCTCCTGTCCCCTATCTTTCTCTTCTAGGTCAATGAGGGAGAAACTGTGTCCCCCCTCGTCCCCTCCCCCACCCCCACACCCCCCCACCCCTTCCCCACCTCCCAAGGCCCTATGACGCTGGTCTGTGAACGGGGAATTGTGAAATTGTCTTCACGTCACGACTGACGGCTTCCCGTAACTCCTTGCTGAAAAGCACGCACGCACACACACACACATACAAACACACACACACACACACACACACACACACACACACATACACACACCCGCGCACACACACATACACGCACGCACGCACGCACACACACACGCACACACACACACACACACACACACACACACACACACACACGCACGCATACACACACACACACACACACACACACACACAGACACACACAACACACACACGGGCGCGCGCGCGTGCGCGCGTTTCAACCAATCAATTCAAAGCGCGTTGACCTACTTCACCACACACAGCCAATCACCGAGAGAACCGCTGAGGGGACACGACCTGATTTGAATATCAATGAACCTGGCCACGCACGCCGCGAGCAGGCCTGGTGACTCCAGCTTATAAATAGCTACGTGAGCCGGAGTGTCCTGCGCGTGCCTGTACCCATCGTCAACACAACATCGTCAACACAGCTCAGCCTCCAACGGTGGTGGTACAGGACTGCTTTAAAGGCAGGTGAAGGCAGTGCTTCGCTGGGTCCTCCCCAGCACCTTCGGGTGTTTCTTTTTCTTTCTACGTGACCCAACATATTGGTTAATTTGCAACTTTTCTGTCATGACCTGACCTACTTTGGAAAAAATCTGATCATTCTCTGTTTTATTCACAGCGGGCTGCCAGGCAACAGGAGATAGTTACGGGCAAGTTACGGGCACAGTGAAGACTGAGTCGTCAGCAGGGTGAGTACATGCTTGTTGGGCATTTTTTTTTCTTTTTTTTTTTTTTTTTTTTTTTTTTTTTTAATGCTGATCGATGAGAATGAGGATGATTATGATGATGCTACGGATTTCCATTTCGGTCTGAGACTACATGACAGGGCTGTACTCTACGCTTCCTTTCATAATATATCCCAGCGTCAACCAGGCCCGAGAGATACAGGACACCTGCAGTGTTGGTCAGGAAATTTGAGCAACACTCTCAGAAACGCATCCATTTAGTGGATGAAACTCGACTGTGTGGTCCCAGTCTTCCCAATTGAGTCCGCAGCAACTCAACTCTGGGTAGGAGCCGGTCGGGGCAGAAAAAAACCACATGACTTCTGATGGGATTCGAACCCACGACCTCCCAGCCGGGAGTCCGCGACGCTAGCATTTTTTTCTTTTGTTTCTTACTCTCCTGGTTCCGCTCCGATTGAATTCGTTCCCTTACGTGTTAATACCCGGTTTCTCTGTCTCTATGTCACTCTGTCTATTCTGTGGTTTCAATCTTCTGCAGCGTGTAGCCTGCTACTTTTCCATTGTGATCGTTTTGGCCTGTAATTTTTTTTTTTGCGATTTGTGTTGTTTTGCTTGGCTTTGTTTGTTTCATGATATGTAGCTTTTTATTTCTCCCATGTGAATGTTTTAGTCTCTCCTGTGAGTTGTTTTTCTTCCTTGAGGTGTAAATCCCGAATTCTTTCTTTTTTTTTTCTATCTTGACCATTCTTGTCTCTCTGTCCTGTGAGTTCTTTCCTTCTCAGTGTGTAACTCGTTAACTTTTGTCTGGATTTTTTTTTTTTTTTTTCTTTTTTTGTTATTCTATTTTGACCATTCCTGTCTCTCTGTCCTGTGAGTTCTTTCTTTCTCAATGTGTAACTCATTAACTTCTGTCTGGATTTTTTTTTTTTTTTTTGTTATTCTATTTATTCTATTTTGACCATTCCTGTCTCTCCATCCTGTGAGTTCTTTCTTTTTCACTGTGTAACTCATTAACTTCTGTCTGGATTTTATTTTTTTTTTTTTTTTTTTTTTTGGTTATTCTATCTTGACCGTTCCTGTCTCTCCGTCCTGTGAGTTCTTTCTTTCTCACTGTGTAACTCGTCTGTTCTGCAATTTGTTTCTTTGTCGATATGAAGATCGATACTTCTCAATCTCTCACCTTTATATCCTGTGATTTCTCTGATCGCGATGTGTAGGCCAGTGTTTCTCGATCTTGGAGTGATTTTGTTGTTCTTCCATATACAGCTCACTGTTTCATTATCTTGACTGCTGCGGTCCGTCTGACCTCTGACCTTTAAGTCCACAGTGTTCTTCCTCTGACCTGACTCAATCTATCCTCTGATTTCTTTCTTCCTCGATTTGTTATTCATTGTTTGTCTAGTTTAACTGTTTCCATCTGTTCATCCCGAGTTTCTTTCTTCCTCCATTTGTTTTGCACTATTTGTCTAGTTTCTCTGTTCTGTCTGTTCATCCTGAATTTCTTTTTTCCTCCCTTTGTTATTTCGTCTGTTCATCCCGTGTTTTCTTTCAGGGCACGATGTGTGACTGGTGATTTCTCTGTATTGACTGTTTCAGTATGTCTGTCACTATTTGTCTAGTTTTAGCTGTTTCCGTTGTTCATCCTGGCTTTCTTTCTTCCACGATATGTAGCTTGCTATTTCTCCATCTCGACTACTTCGGTCCATCTATCCCGTGATTTCTTTCAGAGCACGATTTGTGGCCAGTGATTTCTGTGTATTGACTCTTTTTCGGTTCGTGTGTCGGTGTTAGTGCTTCCTTCCATGATGGCTATAGCCCAGTATTTCTGTGTATTGACTCTTTCGGGTTGTGTGTCGGTGTTAGTGCTTCCTTCCATGATGGCTATAGCCCAGTATTTCTGTGAATTGACTGTTTCAGTTCGTCTGTCGTGTGAGTTCTTCCTTCCATGGTATCTGTCGCCCAGTAGTTCTCTACCTGGACTGTTCCAGCCTGTCTTATCTTATAATTTCTTTCGTATGCCATGGGAAACTTAAAACTTCACTAATTTGACTGGGTCTGTCTGTCTACCCTGTTATTTCCATCTTCCTCAACGTCTAGCCCACCGTTTATCTGGAATGTTTTGTGTCCTGTCAGAAGCATTCAACCTCTGTTCTATCTGACCACACACCCTGTAAAACCTTCACTGGACATCTGTGTGAACTGGCTTGTCGACTGACCAGAGTTGTCGGTCTTGGCGTTCATCAGCAACCGAGGCCTTTCTCTGCAGATGGTTTCTTCCCATTGACTGCTGTTGGTTTCTTCCAATTGACTGCTGTTGGTTTCTTCCCATGACTGCTGTTTGTTTCTTCCCATTAACTGCTGTTTGTTTCTTCCCATTGACTGCTGTTGGTTTCTCCCATTGACTGCTGTTGGTTTCTTCCCATTGACTACTGTGGTTTCTTCCCATCAACTGCTGTTTGTTTCTTCCCATTGACTGCTGTTGGTTTCTTCCAATTGACTGCTGTTGGCTTCTTCCCATTGACTGCTGTTGGTTTCTTCCCATTGACTGCTGTTTGTTTCTTCCCATTGACTGCTGTTGGTTATTCCCATTGACTGCTGTTGGTTTCTTCCATTTACTGCTGTTTGTTTCTTCCCATTGAGTGTTGTTTGTTTCTTCCTATTGCCTGCTGTTTGTCTCTTCTTCACATTGAGTGCTGTTTGTTTTTTCCCATTGAGTGCTGTTTGTTTCTTCCATTGAGTGCTGTTTGTTTCTTCTTCCCATTGACTGCTGTTTGTTTTTTCCCATTGACTGCTGTTTGTTTCTTCCTACTGACTACTGTTGGCTTCTCCCCACTGACTGCTGTTTGTCACAAGGCTTTGCCGTCCAGCTGACGGTATGACGCTGGAAACCGAACGAGTTCTGTCTCAGGCTGCTCGTTTTTTTTTTATGAAAGTCGTGAAGTCAAGCGCGGGGTGGGGTGGAGGAGGAAAGTTGTGGAAGGGTAGGGGGGGGGGAGGGCGCTGGCAAAGAGGAGAATGGGGGATGATGGAGAAAGAATTCCAGAATCCCTGGAACCACCCCAAAAATCCATCCTGGTTTTGGGATATGTTTGACATGCAAGACCGTGGCATTGACAAAGCTGTGTAGACATTGACCACTGTGTCTGAATCATGGCACTGACAAAGCCCGTGTAGACACTGGACACTGTGTCTGAATCATGGCATTGACAAAGCCGTGTAGACACTGACCACTGTGTCTGAATCATGGCACTGACAAAGCCGTGTAGACACTGACCATTGTGTCTGAATCATGGCACTGACAAAGCCGTGTAGACACTGAACACTGTGTCTGAATCATGGCACTGACAAAGCCGTGTAGACACTGACCATTGTGTCTGAATCATGGCACTGACAAAAGCCGTGTAGACACTGACCACTGTGTCTGAATCATGGCACTGACCAAAGCCGTGTAGACACTGACCACTGTGTCTGAATCATGGCACTGACAAAGCCGTGTAGACACTGACCATTGTGTCTGAAATCATGGCATTGACAAAGCCGTGTAGACACTGAACACTGTGTCTGAATCATGGCACTGATAAAGCCGTTGTAGACACTGACCATTGTGTCTGAATCATGGCACTGACAAAGCCGTGTAGACACTGACCACTGTTGTCTGAATCATGGCAATGACAAAGCCGTGTGTAGACACTGACCACTGTGTCTGAATCATGGCATTGACAAAGTCGTGTAGACACTGAACACTGTGCCAGACACTGAACACTGCGAGAATCATTCTGAATGTGGACACACGCAGAAATATTGACGGAACCATAGTCGCCATGAATGTGAAATCATTTCCTCTAACGCTAGTGTATTGTTTAACACGATAGAAAATGAAGCGATACGACTTTTTTCTCTCTTCTGGGACAAAGTGTTTTTCAGTATTGAATACTCCATTGGGAAGAAGATAAAGTTGTTACCTTGTCGTTCAGACTGTTAAATGTTTTTACGACTAAGTACTACTGCAAAGACATTAAGTGTGTCTGCTCTGCAGAATTAACAATTGAGCATATGCTGGTAACATGTGCTTCAGTGAATACGTTCCTACCTCTGGAAGTCGTAGAGATAGAATGTATTTTGCATATTTCTAGTGTTATTTTGGGATCAGTGTAATCTTTTCAACCTTTTGATATTTGGATTAGCTAGCTATTTGCTATGTACTCTTATTGTATGTTTCTTGGGGTTTTGTTGACCTTGTGGTTTTGTTTTGTTTGTTTTGATACAGACTGTATAACGTTCCGTAAATGCCTCCACTGTGTGTTCTTTCTCAAATACGGACTGAACAACATTCCGTACGCATTTCTCTCTATATTTCCTGTCACTACAGATTATACAGACATTAAAACGTTCTGTATGTGTCTTGCTGAGTGTTCTTTCTCAAATACAGACTGAATAACATTACATAGGTATCTTTGTATGTGTTTACTATGTGTAATTTGACACGCACTCACTGCATTCTCTGTCAACACAGCATGGCAAGTCCGCCCATTCCACAGAGGCCCAGGAAGCGAGGCCCAGCTCCTGAGCCAAGGACCGACGCCTCCAAAGCCCGGAGAAGTCTGATAAAAGACTTCTTCGGAATGCCGGGACCCCAAAGGGACCCACACCCGCCCCACCAAACACCCCCCAGGGCAGAAGAAACGCCCTCCGACTCTCAGGAGACCAAACAGGCGGAGCCTAAGCTCCGGTCTGCAGGGAAGCGGCGGGTTCTCTTCCCTGGGCCTGTGGTGGCGTCTGGAGGGCAGGGGACACCACTCCGCCCCCCTCCCCTTCCACCGTCAGTCACAGAGAAGAGGGAGGGCCGGCGTATCTGCGATGGCGGAACCGCTGTCGCAAGAGACTGCGCCATGAACTTTGGAGGAAGACGAAGTAATCTTCCTGTCACGTATCCTTTTTGTTTACTCTAACTTTCGAGCTTTAACAGAGTAGCCTTTTTGTTTTGCGCTATAGTGAAACTTTTCAATGTTGTAAGGTTAGAGTTCTCTACATGTCTGGAACGAACAGGCAGCAGAGAAAAACAACAGCTGGTCAACCAGTTCCTGCATTTTTAATGACAGCCTTGGCAGATTGTCAGCGAATTTGTGTTCTTTTCACCTTTCTGAGATTTTGAGTGGTAGGGGGTAGAATATAAGAACGATATATAAAAGAAAAAGAAAAAAAGGGCGGTAAAGAATACTACTAAGCCGTTAGTTTGTTACATGCCGGAACTGTTTGTCCTGGGTTGTCCACCCATTACAATCTTGCCAAAATATTCCTTGCATACTCATCGTCCGCATGGGAAAAGAGACGAGGAGGCTGTGGGGGGGGGGGGGGGGGGGGGGGGGGGTCACATTCTAATGCCACTCGCTCTTCTTGTCATTCCCTTCCAGGTGACCAGCCAAGGTCCGAAACTGAAACGGAAGAGAAGTGTCATGAAAATAGAGGGTAGCCGAAAACAAAAAAGAAACAACAACAAAAAAAAAAAAAAAAAAAAAAAAAAAAAAAAAAGACAGAGAAAAATTGTAAAAAAGGCAATTGTTTAAATGTAAAATAAGGGAATGGTTTAAATGTAAAAAAGGGAATGGTTTGAGTGTAAAAGGGAATGGTTTAAATGTAATGTAAAAGGGAATGGTTAAATGTAAAACGGGAATGGTTTAAATGCAAAAAGGGAATCCTGCAGCCTCTACTGGAGGATCCGGAGAAGGTTGGAAGGGTGAATGAGATGAACCAACAGAGTGGTCCTAACTGTTTGACGAGTACGCGTTGCGCATTCAGCTGTGCTTCTCTGTCAATGGACAGACAGAGAGAGAGAGAGAGAGAGAGAGTGGTGGGGGGACTTTGTGTGTGTGTGTGTGTGTGTGTGTGTGTGTGTGTGTGTGGGGGGGCGCGCGCGTGTGCATGCGTGCGAGGGTAGGCGTGTGTGTGGGTGTGGGTGTGGGTGTGTTCTTCGATCACAAAGGTGACTTATTGTCTTTAACTGGTGACAGTCCTCAAAGCTAAGGGTTGTGTGCTGGTTACTGGGTCATCGCTATCTGCACTCTGACCATTATCGTCATCCCAGCACCATGACCACCACCACCACCACTATCATCAACATCATCATCATCATCATCATCATCATCATCATCATCAACTCAACACCATGAGTGGTCTTGTGTCTCTGATCCTTACTCTTGCTAAGTGTATGCACTGTACAGAATAGTACAGTGTGTATTGTATAAATTTTAATCATATTTGTACATAGAACTGCACAGGGAAACATAAAAACACAGCGTTTGTGTACGTACAAGATACAGTACACATGAAACATTGTACATACATATTTCATTTAGGATTGAAGCCTTCGGGACAACGTAATCGTTTTACAAAGTCTTCTTTCAACATACTCTTCATGAGCATACTTGTAAATATTTGCATGTGTTATTCTCTCTCTCTCTCTCTCTCTCTCTCTCTCTCTCTCTCTCTCTCTCTCTCTCTTTCTATCTCTCTTTCACTTCCCGATGTTGTTTGCTCCCCTTTAAGAGGCGTTAGTTTAATGGAAGCATTGTCGTTTAGAGCAAAGGGAAAGCACTCTC
Source organism: Conus betulinus (assembly GCA_016801955.1). Taxonomy (NCBI): domain Eukaryota; kingdom Metazoa; phylum Mollusca; class Gastropoda; order Neogastropoda; family Conidae; genus Conus; species Conus betulinus. The sequence goes on from JADBJO010021444.1 coordinate 35,348, forward strand.
TCTCTTCTCCCATTCGCTCTCTGGAAAGGAAATGCTAAGGTAAAACGCCTATAAGAAAGGACATGCAAAAAAGCTACAGGATTTTTTTTTTTTTTTTTTTTTGTTTTGCTTCTTTTTTCAAACTTTTTCATGTTTATCTTAGAAGGCAGAGAGGGAGAAAGAAGAACAGTTTAACCGTGTTTCCACTGTTACCCAATCCTCCAGTAGAATTATCATGGGTGGTTGGACATTAGAAAGGTATGCTGCTTTTAGCAATACAATGAGCAATGTGTTTGACGCGGCATCTGTGAATGTCCTTAACAGTTGAAGGGTAGTTGTAAAAAAAAAATAATGTAGTTACTGTGACGACTGTCAAAGATTTTCCGTGAATTTCAGGGTTGGTCTGCCATAAAACAATTTGTGGAGCTGAACTTCCGCTGGATCATCTTGAAATATGACGATTTCTGGCCACTCTACGGTCCATCAGCCATATATTCCAGACTCCATATACTTTGACACTTCTATCTTTATTGTTATTATCAAAGAAGTATTTTTTGACAATGGGGAGGGAGTAGCGGGACAATAACATTTTACCTCTTCGTTTCATTGCAAACAAATGGTACCCACTTATTCCCAGTCTGTATCAAATCAAAGGTTAAACAAACAACAAAAAATCAGAACATCTCCAGATTGCCCTCGCACACAGGAGAGTAATACAGTAACGTTAGAAAGAAAAAAAAAAACAAACAAACAGAAATTGTCAGACTCAAAAGATCCGCTCAATCAAGTGTGATGATGTTACTGTTGCATCCTACTGATCTCCTCAAAATGCAATGGATGGGATTATTCATTCATATATTTGATATACTGCATTATCCTAATTTTGACTATCCTTTATCTGTCTAATTTTCCGTGCTTTCCGCGATGAATTTCCCCATTCATTTAATTACAAGTTTGTCATCTGATGATAACACGACTGGAACATCTTATCTTTTAGGTATGTCTAACTGGGAAAAAATTTAATGAACAATTGCCCCGCAATTCATTATATGCAGTACAGTGGAACAGAAAGTGTTCGTCATCATCAATATGTGTCTGTATTCCGTCCTCCAGGAATTGCCATTGTCTTCCTAATGTGACTGTATTCCGTCCTCCAGGAATTGCCATTGCCTCCCTAATGTGACTGTATTCCGTCCTCCAGGTTGCCATTGTCCTCCCTAATGTGACTATATTCCGTCCTCCATGAATTGCCATTGTCTCCCTATTGTGACTGTATTCCGTCCTCCAGGAATTGCCATTGTCTCCCTATTGTGACTGTATTCCGTCCTCCAGGAATTGCCATTGTCTCCCTATTGTGACTGTATTCCGTCCTCCACGAATTGCCATTGTCTCCTAATGTGACTGTATTCCGTCCTCCATGAATTGCCATTGTCTCCCTATTGTGACTGTATTCCGTCCTCCATGAATTGCCATTGTCTCCCTAATGTGACTGTATTCCGTCCTCCAGGAATTGCCATTGTCTCCCTAATTGTGACTGTATTCCGTCCTCCATGAATTGCCATTGTCTCCCTAATGTGACTGTATTCCGTCCCCCAGGAATTGCCATTGTCTCCCTAATGTGACTGTATTCCGTCCTCCAGGAATTGCCATTGTCTCCCTAATGTGACTGTATTCCGTCCTCCAGGAATTGCCATTGTCTCCCTATTGTGACTGTATTCCGTCCCCCAGGAATTGCCATTGTCTCCCTAATGTGACTGTATTCCGTCCTCCAGGAATTGCCATTGTCTCCCTAATGTGACTGTATTCCGTCCTCCACCATAAGCTGGGTGGGGGTGAACGTTTATCGTCCCTCATGATGTGATTGAAGTTTGTCCACCACCATGACTAGGATTGGGTGATTTCCTTCGCCCCATGACGCGCGCGCACGCACAGTCACATCGTCACACCACACACCCACAACCACACACACACACACACACCACACACACACACACACAGATATATGCAACGCCTATGCCACACGTACATACAACTATAGAGAGGTATCCATGACTCTTGTACATAGATTGGATCATACACTCAATAAACCTAAAATGACATTGCTGTTGTGGTCCTCTCTCCTGTTTGTCTGTCTGTCCGCATTCTCTCTCTCTCTCTCTCTCTCTCTCCTCGTCTCTCTCTCTCAAAACAAACTCAAAAAATCTCTCTCTCTCTCTCCTGTATGATTAATTTGTGAGGACAAAAAAAAAGAGAGAAATGACTATCAAAACAAACAAAAACTAACCATGCACCCCTGCCTACACAACACACGCGCACACACACACACACACACACGCCGCACACACACACCGCACACACACACACACACAACACACACACGGCACATATATGAGGCGCGCACCCACGCACGCACCCCGACACATAAATACGTGCATCACGCCGCCGTTTCTGCCCCCCAGCGGCCCCACCCGCGTGCGCGTGTGAACACACAGAATCGCTCTCTCCTATCAGATCACACACAACACCACACACACACACACATCATCCACAACACACAGCACCCATACACAGACACACTGATTAACGCGCGCACACACGCAGGAACCGCACCCCGAATACATAAATAACGTTGCCATACCACGCATACACGGCCGCGTGAGCGTGAGCAACACCGCATTCTCTCTAGCACAACACACACACACACACACACACACACACACCACACACAGACACACACACGCATGCACGCACACACACAGACACACACCACACACACACACAGCAACACACACACCACACACAAACACACCACACACACACACACACACACGCACAAAACAGCGTGTACGCAAACATGCACCCCTACACATAAATTACATGCATACATGCACGCACGAGTGTGCACACAGGAATCTCCCCCCCCTCCCCCCCCCCCCCTTTAAACACACAACACACACACACACACACACACACACACCACACACACACCCATACACACACACACACACACACACACACACACACACACACACATATTCACACATCTTCTTTTTCATACCACACACACACACACACACACAACATATATAACGCACGCACCACACACACACACACACACACACACACACCACACACCCACACACACACACACACACCACCACACAGACGCGCGCGCGCATACACCCATGCACACACACACACACCACACCCACACACACCACACCACACACCCCACACACACACACCCACACTTATAATTTCTAATATTTAACAGCATCCCAAAACACATTCCAATCTGACATTGGGGAAATTTGCCGAGATAATATTGAATATCTAAATGCACTATAGTTGATATTGGCATGTCATATTAACATCTTGTCATCAAACATCTTGTTCCAGATGTCGTTTACACGAGCAAAAACAGACAGGGGATGGGGGGGGGGGGGGGGGGGGGGGGGTTAAGGGTAGGGAAGATGTAGGATGTGGGTGGGACGGGACGGGGGGGGGGGGGGGGATAGGTGGAGTAGAAGTGGTCATTTTATTTTCCCGTGTTGTCACGGGGTGGGTGTTCCTGCCACGTGCAACGGGGTTGTGGTCCTGCCACCCATGTTGTGGACCCTGATAACGGTGATAAATCTTCGTCCTCACCTCAATGTTGTGGACCCTGACTTTAACTTGTGGTGATTAGTCTTCGTCCGCAACCTCATGTTGTGACCCTGATTAACCGGGTGATAAAGTCTTCGTCCTCAACGCGTGGTTGTGGACACTGATTTAACCGGGTGATTAAGTCTTCGTCCGCACTCAATGTTGTGGACCCTGATTAACCGGGTGATTAAGTATCGTCATCACATCATTATATTTGTCGCCAGTCATTTTCCCAAGGAAGCTGGACCCATGATTGTAGTCGATGGATTGGATTAAAGCCGTGACGGGTACTAGCTCTAAATCTCGCTCTCTTCTAGCGCGCTCTATCTCTTCGATCTCTCGCTCTCACGATATCCAGAGTGTGGGTATCTGGTGTGGGTGTGTGTGTGTGTGTTGTGTGTGTGTGTGTGGCGTGTGTGCCGTGTTGCGTGTGCGCGCGCAATGCACGCGCCGCGTGTGTGTGTTATGTGTGTGTGTCTCTGCGTGTATTCTGTCGTTGTCTCTGCCCTTTGTTCAGTCTATCGGTGCTGTCTCGTCTGTCGGTTGCGAGGTCTGTGTGTCTGTGTGTTCTGTGTGTCTGTGTGTCTGTCAGAGTAGATCTGATCGACAAGAAATCGTACCCTGTGTATTGGTGTGCTGTAGTGCTGTCTTTTGTCCCTCTGTAAATGATCCTCATCTCTCTCCTCTCTCTGCGTATGTAGTGTGTGTGTGTCGTTTGTGTGGTGTGTGTGTGTAGTGTGTGTGTTGCGCGCGCGCTGACGGCGCGCGCGGACGTGTGGTGTATCTGTCTCTCTATCTCTGTCTTTGCTTTTGTCTGTCTCTGTCGCTCTCTCTCTTCTCTCTCTCTCTCTCTCTCTCTCTCTCTCTCTCTCGGCTCTCTCTCTCTCCTATGTGACCAGCACCATCTTCTCTCGACTTCTCTATCTCTCTCTCTCTCTGATTAAAGCCTCTTTCCTCTCTCTCTCTCTCTTCCCTCATCCCTCCCTCTCTCTGTTTCTCTCTCTTCTCTCTCTCTCTCTCTCTCTCTCTCTATCTCTCTCTTGCTGATAGCTGTCACGTCGCACGACAGCATTAGAGAGGTTTATTCTCTCTCTCTGATGGAAAGGTCGAAAGTAGTTTTGTAAGTAGTGTGTGTCTATATCTTAGAAGTCATTTAATCAACCGCACGCGCCATGTTAGTCTCTAGTGTCAGACTTCAGCAGCGTTTCTAATCAGGTTCACAGCGTTTCTCACCATGCCAGTGTTCTTGCCACGGCAGGTGGGAGAGAGTAGAGAGCTCCAGGGTTTGCGACAAGATGTCGGGTTGAAAAAGCCCGGGGTATGTTCTGACCTGGGCATAGATCATTGGACATCACCGCCGTCACGCTGAGACAGTGGGGTCACTGGCTCACCCTTTCTTCTTCTCTCACACACCATGCTTACTTATCAAATGCATTAAGCAGAGGGGACACTTACATCCATGTTAAGAAAAATGCGAGGACACGCGCGTCAATCTGACAAACGCGCTCTTGGCCTGTATACGCCGCGCAATCAGGAGCCTGGTGTTTTGTATATTTACATGCACACACACACGCGCGTGCGCGCGCTCACACACACACACACACACACACCACACACACACAACACACACACACACACACACACTCACTCTCTCTCTCTCTCTCTCTCTCTCTCTTCTCTCTCTCCTCTCTCTCTCTCGTTCTCAATACACACAGCACACAGGCGCGTACACATATCACACACACGCGCGCGCGGCGCACTCTCTCTGTCTGTCTTCTCTCGCTGTCGCTTTCTCTCTCTCTCTCTCTCCTCTTCTCTCGCTCCATCACACACACACACACACACACACACACTCACACACACACACACACACACACACACACACAACCAAACCACACACACACACAGTACACACACTTACGCACACTTACGCAGACACTCACGCATTACATACACGCACGACACGCACGCATGCGCGCGACACTCCGCAGAGACGGAGGACAGCAGAGAGAAGAGACGAGAGAGAGAGAGAGAGAGATGCAGGAGGAGAGTGAGGAGAGGTGAGAGAGAGAGAGAGAGACGGGGGGGGGGGGGGACATATTAACGTGCTAATTTTTAAAATTGATTAGCCCGTAACTCCTATTGGATGATGGAGGTAGCTTTCTGTGATACCTTATAAAAGTGTCCTAATGACGGGACATGACTCATACCTGTTATATTCATGGTTGAGGAAATTCACACGTTTATTTCACGTTAACGAGATTTTAATGACTGTGACCTCAATTCAAGCCTGCCTTCTTTTAAACAGTATGTGTCATGTTTTACAAGAAAGGATAAAATACTTGATTTATGCTACTGTAATATACCATCTGCATACAAGTGTGTTCAGC
>JADBJO010021445.1:5000-10000 GCA_016801955.1 Conus betulinus
ATGTGAAAAGTAATATTTTCTTACCTTCAATCTGTTGCAAGGGTCTGTTCATTTCTTTAATACAAACATCAGACTATGCTAATTAACAAACAAGACATTCCCTGCTAATATTCCATTTAATCAAAAAAAGTAAACAAGACTTGCCTGTTAGCTGCTGTTTTATTTCGATTATTTAGAACATAGTGTTGGAAAGACCATTCATATGAGCTGTCGTACGTGGAAACATAGCCGAGTTTAAAATGCAACTGGCCCTTTGTGAATGAAAGAATGGTTTAGGGTGGACTTCAGACAATTAGAACTGTGAGGGGAGGTACGTGAATGGACCATCCCAACTCTGTGCTCTAAATGATTTAAAGTTAAACTACAACTTACTGGTAAGTTCTGTTTCAATTCTTAATCGTTTTTCGCACAGCGATTCGCTCATCAGCATTCACGTGAAAATTCCAAAGAGAAGGTGAAGCACAGTAACAGAATCGACCGCCAAGGTTGACTTTACATTTCATTTCCCATTTCTCAAATTACAGACTTAAAATTTAAACACAGGACGAATACACTTAAAACTAAGACAGCAAAAGGTGCAGAGATATTGATTAAGTTCAGTAATATTGTCATCTGATTTTAGAATAGAATGAAAGAAGCATATAACGTATATAATCGAGATCACACACACCCCCACCACCACCACCCATCCCGGGCAAAACTATTCGTTGGTGTAGGCTGGAATTGCATTTTAATCTTGGATTTTAAATCCTAGGACAAAATTAATGAAACAACAATGCTTGGGAATGCAGTTGAGTGAACCGGCCTTAGAATGTAGACTGAACTTATTTCAGAGAGAGGGTTTGTTACTATTTTAATATCATAGGTATTACAATAACTCATGGGTGTAAAACAGCATGACGAGGAAGGGCAGAGGTAGAGGGAGGGTGAGACACCTACTTCTTCTTTCATTTTTTTTCTTGCATGTTTTGTCCCTTTGACTTCCGAGCAGAAGATCAAATGGTCGAAACGCGTTGCTTGCTTAAATCGCCATATGGTCGATCGATTTCTTTTTACGCTGTGATGACGTGACTTTTATTTCTTTTTTTCTTTTTTTCTACGTTCCATCGGCGCACGTTTGAATTACTCTAACACTTCGGGTTGCTAAAATCCTTTTGTTTAGCAACCTACTTTAGCAAACTGTCGCAAAACTAATCACGTACCAGCAGCAAGTCGGGTGACGGTTTGGCAAAGCCGGCAGTGCAGTCAAAGACCACGTCTGTGGACTGGCTCTCATTCACCTCCAGCAGTGAGTTCTGGGCGTTGAGTGTCAGCTGAACAGATCTCACTGGTACTGCGACAGAACAACAGGCTACACTGTGCAATATGCCTTGTCCTCAGACAGAACATTAGAACAATAGGCTACACTGTGCAATGTGCCTTGTCCTGCAACAGAACATTAGAACAACAGGCCACACCTGTGCAATGTGTCTTGTCCTGCAACAGAACATTAGAACAACAGGCCACACTGTGCAATGTGCCTTGTCCTCCGACGGAACATTAGAACAACAGGCTACACTGTGCAAGGTGCCTTGTGCAGAGACAGAACAACAGAACAACAGGCCACACTGTGCAAGGTGCCTTGTGCTGAGACAGAACAACAGAACAACAGGCCACACTGTGCAATGTGCCTTGTGCTGAGACAGAACAACAGACCACACTGTGCAATGTGCCTTGTGCTGAGACAGAACAACAGGCCACACTGTGCAATGTGCCTTGTGCTGAGACAGAACAACAGGCCACACTGTGCAATGTGCCTTGTGCTGAGACAGAACAACAGGCCACACTGTGCAATGTGCCTTGTCTGAGACAGAACAACAGACCACGCCATGCAAGTGCCTTGACCAGACATGGCAAACCACGCCAGATAACAGCAGCAGCACGTTTTGTGTATTTCACAGGATACAATATCAATCATTCCAGTGGATTCTGAAAAACCATCAGAGTTACTCCACACTCAATGAAAGCAGCTATCTGTAACTTGCTCCTTCTTACAGTCCAGCATCAGGAGTCAAGACACAAATCATTTGACCCTACACTGAGGCATGGAAGGTAACCAATAAAGAATTGAATCGTAATATATATATATATATATAAATCAAAGTTTTAACAAATATATATATATATGTGTGTGTGTGTGTGTGTGTGTGTGTGTGTGTGTGTGTGTGTGTGTGTGTGTGTGTGTGTGTGTGTGTGTGTGTGTGTTTGTCTGTGTGTGTACTAGATGGGCTTTTAGGAGAGCGCAGACCTCGCTAAGCTCGGACAGAAAAAGTGATCCCTATATTAGACAGGTAAAGCCATAGGACATATGGTGATGAACACGATGACGACGACGACGATGATCATGATACATACAATGAGTCAGGGTTAGGGTCCGCCAAAAAGAAATAACCTTCTCTCGACTGATGGCCACCATATACACAGATCAAGTTTTTGTCAATGAAAGATGACGATGATGAAGCAGAGGAAGAGATGGAGAAGAAGAAGAAGGAAAAGGAGCAACGATGATAGAGCAGAGGAGGAAGAGAAGGAGAAGAAGAAAGGAGAGAAGGAACAGAAGGAGGATGAGGACAAGGAAGAAAAGGAGGCAGAGGAGATGATGACACTCACAATAAACTGTCAAAGTCCTGGAATCGGTCAGGGTGTAGTGATCCTCTCTGACCCAATGACCTCGACACACGCAGGTCAGGTTATGGTCAGAATCACTCAGAGACGAGATAAACAAAGTGCTGGACTGTCCGTTGCTTGGACTCTGCTCATATTCACCAGGACAGGTCAAGGACACAGAGCTCACCACAGGGTCACCTCCGGCCACAGTACAGGTCAAGGTCAAACTGTCACCTTCGTAGAGGACCTGGTGATTGCTGTAGCCACTGATGTGGGGTGGGGATCTTGGAGGATCTACACAGACACCCCACAGTGTTGGCTGATGATACAATGGACTGATATCAGTGGAACGATGTCATTCTTTATATGATCAGTCACATGTTAGAGTATTGTTCTATGCTACTGTGTCTCTTCCTCCTGATAAGAAGGCAGTCTTACTTCTCATCTGCAGTATATACCCCACACATAAGTAAAGAAACCCAAGACAGCATAGTGACCTCGATTTAAGCAGTATGGGGAAACTAGAAAAGCCTTGGACCAAAGATAGTTCGCCCTACGGAAAGATGGTTCACTCCGCGGAAAAGTGAAGCCAGCTGGCTGGCACATTCCATGCTGCCACTCCTGCCCTCACCGGGTATCTTTCCACGCGTGTCTTTCATGGGATAGTGAATCTCCATTTGCTTTGAACAAATCAGATACTCTAAATACATTTCTGTTCCAGTTTTTGTGTTTTATTTGTTTATTTCCTGTTTTAATGTGTCATTGTAAAGGATTGGTTCTGCAAGAAGTTCTCTAGCATTTTCTGGATTTATTTTGTAGTAGAACTGCTTATACGACATAAATACATGTTTCCAGAAAACATTGTCTTGAGTGGTGATGCACAGATGATTTGGAGAGTACAAATACAGCTTATATTTTACTCATCAAAATTCCAAGCCTTTGCGTATATCGAATTACAGCTTTTATTTTACTTGCCATGCATGGGAGCACGCGCGCACGCACGCACACACACACACACACACACACACACACACACACACACACACACACACACACACACACACACACACACACACACACACACACACACACACCACACCACACCACACCACACCACACCACACCACACATATATACAAACATTGTACCCACACTTCAGATCCAAAGTCACACTGTCCTGTTGTTCCCTGTTCCTATTTAGGACGTTGGTGACAGTGCACGTGATCACTTTGTTGACATCACCGTCGCCTTCTGGACCAGGTGGGCAGGGCTTAAAGTGGCACGTGCTTTGCTGTGTGACGTCACATGGGATGTTCCAGCGGTAGGTCAGATCGGATGTGGGGTTGACGTGGCTGGCCTGACAGGTCAAGGTCATGGTCAGTGACCCCGTGGAATCGGTGTAGAACGTTGTGTCACCCTGAATGCTCACCGTGTCAGGTCCCCCTGAACAATTCGTCTTTGTCGGCTGTAGGGGGCAGTGTACAGAACACTGACAGAGAGAGAGAGAGAGACAGACAGACAGAGAGACAGACAGACAGAGACAGAGACAGACAGACAGACAGACAGACAGAGAGACAGACAGACAGACAGAGATTGTGCGTTTTGCTATGCATATGTATGAGTCTGTGTCTGCGTGTGAATTTTCCCTTGTGCACATGCGCACGAGCGTTGTTATTGTTGTTGTTGTTGTTGTTGTTGTTATTCTTGTTCTTAATGTGCGTGTGAATGTTTGTGTGCGTGTGTGTGTGTGTGCCAGCGTGTGTGTGTGTGTGTGTGTGTGTGTGTGTGTGTGTGTGTGTGTGTGTGTGTGTGTGTGTGTGTGTGTGTGTGTGTGTGTGTGTGTGTGTGTGTGTAATATGAAACTAGATGGGCTTTTGGGAGAGCGCAGACCTCGCTAAGATCGGACAGAAAAAGCGATCCCTATATTAGACAGGGAACATGTGTGACAGGAAATGTTTGAAAGCCATAGAACACTATGGTGACGATGATGATGATGATGATGATGATGATGATGATGATGATGCTGATGATGATGATGATGATGATGATGATGATGAACACGATGATGACGACGACGACGAGGACGACGACGACAACGACGACGACGACGATGATAATGATGATGACGACGACGACGACGACATGACGACGATGAGGATGATGATGACGACGAAGACGACGACGACGACGATGATGATGATGATGGTGATGATGATGATGATACAACAAGTCAGGGTTAGGGTCCGCCAAAAAGAAATAACCATCTCTCGACTGATGGCCACCATATACACAGATCAAGTTTTTGTCAATCAAAGATGATGATGATGACAACGACGACGACGACGACGACGACG
>JADBJO010021445.1:17500-22500 GCA_016801955.1 Conus betulinus
ACAGCCTTGCCTAACACCAGATAAGCACTCAAAAATATTCTGTTATCTTATCTCCAACACACACAGCTGCCATCACACTCTTATACTTACCTTGAATTGTGCCAAACAGTTTACTATGGATCCCTCTGGACAGCAGAATGTAAAGAAGTTTGCTTCTATTTACACAGTCGAACGCTTTTGAAAAGGCTACAAATAGCGAATAAAATCGTCCACTTTGTTTGCGTAAGTATTTTTGCACGAGAGATTGGAGAGAAAATATGTTGTCTATTGTACTATAGCCTTTCCGGAAGCCTGCTTGGGCTTCAGGGATAGTTTCATGTCCATTACAATATTGAGTCAATCTGTTATTAATCACTGTATTATATATTTTACTAAACACATTCATCAAAGAAATACTTCTGCAGTTATCAACACAACCTCGATCACCCTTTTTATGTAAGGGAAAGTTTACTGCTTTTGTCCAGCTTTTTGGGTAAGTACCGCTACTAAGCACTTTATTGAACAAGGGGTGTAGAAACTTAATGAGTACGTTTGCTCCTGCATGGAACAGGTCAGCGGGCAAACCATCTCGCCCGGCAGCTGTACCGTTCTTCATTGCATTAATTGCTTTGGATATCTTAGTTTCTGATATTTCATTATCATGATCAAAGTTATGACACTCTTCACAAGTTTCAGACCAGTGATCCTGTAATGTACCAGAACTTTCTTGTTCAAAATCTTCATCATGTACATTTTGTTCGGGTGACAGTAAGTTTTTGAAATATTCATACCATTTGCTTGCTGTAATCGTATTTGAACTTTTGAATTGCTGGCTGTAAGAGACTTTTTTTTTTCCAAAATGATTTAGAGTTTGGGTCTGCGCATGCTTCGTTTAATTCATCTATAATACGTTTGTGTCTCATCTTTTTTCGATTTGCAAAGCAACTTGAATGCTTTTCTGTGGTCAAGATAGCTTTCTAAGTCCTTCCTGTCATCAGTTTGTCTGAATATACGTAGATACATGTATTTCTTCTTGTTTAGCTTTATCACAATCCTTGTCCAACCAAGGTGATTGATTGTACGAACATTGCTTTTTTTGTTTTGTTTGCATTTGTTCAGCTGCTTTTTTTTGCATTATACTGACAACATATTCTGTGCCTTCATCAACATTTTGAGTTAATGCTTCAAAGAAGTTTGCTAGTTCATGGATTACGTTGATTTGAAGATAATCAGTAAAGGCTTCTAAACTTTGACTTCTTACTTTAAAATGTAACTTGTATTCTACACTAACACTATTCTCATCTTCCGTTTCTTCGTAGCTTGCACGCGTATTATCACTGAGAAGCAAAACAACAGGAAAATGGTCAGATTCGGATCTGTCTGCGACAAACATGTCAGAAATAAAGTCATACATTGCTTGGGAACAAATGAAATAATCAACGACATTCATTCCTCTGTTAGCTGTACAAGTAATCTAGCCCTGTTTGTCTTGCTCTGTTCTCCCATTTACAATAAACATGTTTTTTTTCTTTTAAAAGGTCAATCAGCTTTCGGCCAAAGTTATTTGCAGCATGGTCTTTTGATTTGCGTTTCAATCTGAGGCATATCATTCAATAATTCATCAATTTCATTTAACGGATGTGCGTGTCTATTTTCATGGACAAAATCAATGTCTTGTAACTCACCAGTACGGGCGTTGAAATCTCCACATAATACAAAGGGCAAGTCAGGATATTCACGCATGACATCGGTTATATTGTTAGCTAATATATCAGTACCACTGGGGTTGTCTTCGCCATAAATGACCGAGTTCTACATACACAAAGCCAAAAATCACGTCAAAAAATAATTCAGAACTGGTTTACACAATCTTAGAAAAAATGCATTCTTCCGCTGATGTCATTAACTGTTCGACATGTCCAGATATTGTCTTCCTTACACAGACAGCTACACCCCTTTTATGCACTGAGAGCGGGGTGAGAAGAAAACTGTTTAGTCGGGAAAAGCTTTGTCAATATCCTCTTGTTTACAAGACCAGCATTCGGAAAAGGCAAAAATTTGAGACTGTTCACAATATCTTTCAAAGGAAAAGTTCGTAAGTTTGTTCTTTAACCCTTGAATATTCCAAACCATCACATTGAAAAAACAGCTATTTTTACTCAAACAATGCCTTAATTGAGGCATAGAATCAAAACCATTATCTTCATTCTTTCATTCTGAGAAATGCTTCCATTACATACATCATCATACCGTTTGTTTCTTGTGTTACTTCTATGATCGTTGCTAGGTGTAGTCTGGGGGTGAGGTCTAAAGTCCTGTTGTGTTACGGAGTTTGTCGTAGTAGTTTGATAGGCAGGGTGGGGGGGAAGGTACGGAAATCCTCCTTCTTGCTCCATGTTCGCGATGCCGGCCTGCCTCTCATCTTGCACTGCGGTGCTCCTCAAGGTGCTTGGTGCCTTCGTTGTACCAGTAGCTCTTACCTTCAATGACGAGCGAGTCAAATCGGGAGGAAGGCCTTTTTTGTTTGCGTTTTTTTTTTTTTTTGCGTCCTTCAGAAAGGGGAGCAGTTGGCCGCGTTTCTCACGAACACGGGGAGTGAAGTCTTCAGATACAAACCCATCAGCACCTTTCAGTTTGCGACGTTCTGACAGAACCTTGTCCTTATGTTTAAAGCGACTGAAGGAGGCAGTAATGGGCTGCGGTGTCTTGCCACCTCGGAGACGGTGTGAACAGTCGATTTCGACATCTTCGATCCCCATCTTGTCTTTGATGACTTTCTTCACTGCCTCCTCACAGTCAGCCCAAGTTTCAGTGTGATCTTTTGGACGGACGGATTCCAAAATCGTCCAGTTTGTCTTCCAGCCGTTGAACTTTGTCTTTAAGTTGTTTGTTCTCTTCCATCACAGAGTCCAGCTGTCTTTGCATTTTGTCATTCGGTGAGTCAATTTTGCTGTCCAGTTTGTTCATTTGGGATGACATGTCTTTTAACATGTTCAAAACATCATCAATAGATCTTGTTTGCTGCTTGCGGGTTCTTCGGTGATGTTGAGGTTGCTGCTGTTCAGTCTGGCCTGTTTCGTTTTGTCTTGTTTGGGGGGCCCAGGGTTCGGTTCGATGCCTGAACGGAGAAGCAGAGCCGTGATAATACACAGCAAGGTGAACTTCATGGCTGCTGTTGTGCTGCGAAGTTTTCTAGGTCTTTCTTTCTCTTGCTTTCTTTGCTTTCAGATACAGAATCTTTGCCAACACAAAAGCAAACGATCCCACTGATGCGCGGTAGCACTCCACTGAACGAGACATTTGCTAAATCAGTTCAGCTTGAAAAGGAAAATACAGATTTCCTCACAGCTCGTGCACACACGTCTCATCGCCAGCAGAGCAGAAGCGAAAGTCCCGTGTGTGTGTGTGTGTGTGTGTGTGTGTGTGTGTGTGTGTGTGTGTGTGTGTGTGTGTGTGTGACAGAGACAGAGAGACAGAGAGAGAGACAGAGACAGAGAGAGAGAGAGAGAGAGACGACAGAAGACATCAATTCTTCCTCTGCCAAATCATTTCATATGACATATAAAACCAAAAAAATACTACTGAGCCAGTAGTATACATTCCAAAGTCCAGATAAAAGTGGAAAGTATTCCCCCGTGGTAGTGCTGTACAGTTCCACTGGCCTTCGTTGTGACCAGCACGCCAAATCTTACAGGATCTGTGGGCACGTGCTCAGAGTTAGGTTCCCACACCTTCAGCTGTGTGGCCAGAACATGCTTCGCGTCAGAACTCTTCATGCTGGCCAGTCTATATAGGTGGGACCTCGGGGACGTGTTCTGTGCTATCCACTTAAGGTCTGTGTCAGATAAATGTCACATAACAACACATTGTGTCCAAACAAGCTCGCAGCTCGGCATGTCTTGCGTTTCCCGTTCGACATACTTTCGTACGAAGAGAACTGAAAGCTGCTTCGCGAAAGCTCTCCTTTCATGACGTGCTCTTGTATTGTGAAATGTATTTCTTGGATTTGACATCATGAGCCAGTGAACAGCTTATCAAGAAGAGACGTAACTATGCCTCCCTTGAAAAGCAAGACAACCGACGAGAACTGCATAGACATCTAACGTAGTTTAAACTGCTGACATCTAAAGTTTGATCCGCAGACATCAAAAACAGTTGGATCTCTCTGACAACTTTGCGCATCAGACAGGTAATTTGTAGCGTATAGCAAACACTGAACCTGTTGGTTGCCACAGATGTTTTACCTTTTGACATGTCAAAAAACCAAACAGCACTGAAATACTAATTGCTATCAATTGTTCATGTCTCCGTGAAAGACCTACTGTCTCACAAATTATTGCCATGTAATATAGGCCTGCTAAGAGGCGTCTCCTCAAAAGCACTCACATTGAACTTGTAGGACCACATACAGGAATAGTTTCCCGTGGAGGAGAAGATCCGTGTGATGTTGACTGTACCTCTCACTGTCCACCCAGATCCTGTCTCGGGTGTGGTGACTGTCACGGTGGGTGAGGATAACTCGCGCGTAGGCTGTAAGATGCGTATTCATATGTACACACACACACACACACACACACACATACACACACACACACATTTTCTAATTCAAAAGGGTTCCAGTATAACATTTACTTGGGTTCCATCACATTGTGGTATTTATGGAAATGAATGGGAAGACAGAGCAGCTAGAGGAGGTGCAGGACAAAGAATTCGTTGTGAAAACGGTCATATTCCTTTGTCTGTAAAGGAATGCTATAATCTTTTAGAAAAAGACACCAAAGCTCGTGTGTGTTATAATGTAAATCGGCACACCTCTTACAGCATGTCTTTGTTGAATGTTTTTTTCCATGGGAATTTCCAGTTGGTGTTTTAGACTTAAATATAATTCATTAAAATGTAAATATGCTGATACTGCAAAATGCATATGTGGGGAAAACTTCTGACATTTCATGTACTATATATTTGTCCCACTATGCGGCAGTACTTGCCCAATTTTAGTTACCAAATAATCCTGCAATTGA
>JADBJO010021445.1:27500-29540 GCA_016801955.1 Conus betulinus
GCTTTAGAAAGCCCTACTGCTGGACTGCTGTACTGAGTAAACCTGGTTAAAACATCAACTGTAAAGATTTCTGCAGTAAAGGTTTCTAGAAGACAAACAAAATCAAATCTGCTAATATACAAAATAAAGTCAGAATCATTTAGCTTGGAGGTGATGCCACCATTATATAAAAAGGAATGTCAGAGTTTCAGTTGTATGAAACGTGCCTGGGCTTTGGCCGAATCCCTATTGTCCAGTTTGTTCGTCCCTTTAATTCGGGTTGAAAACCGTGTACCGGTTGTTTGGGCCTTCTTTGGTCCGAAAGTGCGTGGCTGCTTGGTTACCCATGACCGAATGGTATTCACTGTGGGTTTTGAATTTTTGTCCGTGCAGCAGAAGTGTCTCTGGTCTGTCTGGATGGCTGGGATGTAGATCTTCTGGAGTCCTCGTTTTCTTTGAGGTTTTCGAGTTGAGTCGGAGTGCGTCTGGAAGCGCCTCCAAGCAGTGGACTGGAGGTTGCCACTGCCTCGCTGTACAGCAGCTCTCCTGGTGCTATCTTTTTCGGCATGCGCGCGCATGTTGTGACTTCGTGCGTGAATGTTCAGAAAATGATTTAGGAACAAGAACAAGACCATCAATTACAGCATATAAGTGCACACGCGCTATCTCTCGCGCGCAAACACACACACACACACACACACACACACACACATAACAATAAGAACAACTCCTCAAACACATCCCACACACAACACACACGCGCGCGCGCATGCGCACACACACACATACACACACCAGCCAAGACACACACCAGCCAAGAAGAATGTTCCAATCAAGCAAAAAGGGAAATGACGTCAAGTCCAATGACGCTGGAAAGATGACCCGAAATAGGACGTGGAAAAATCAGGACAAAGAACACCAGAACAATAAGGAACATTCTGACTCCCCAAGTGTTTTGGTTATTAGTGATTCTACCTTCAATAAAATTGATTCAGTCCGACTGGGGATGGCCTATGGTCTACAAGTTGCAACCCGAAAGGCTTTTGTCATTGATGACATCCAAACAGTAGCTGAACAGGCTAGGGAAGATCTGTCTCCTGCTCCAGAGTGCGTAGTTTTTTGCACGTGGGGATAAACGACCTCAAAGAAAAAGAAGCAGTTGAAAGCGGAAGAAAAAATGGTGTCTGCCATCGAGACTGTCAGGATACGTACCCCCAAACCAAAATAGTTTTCAGTAAGGCTCTTCCGGTTAGACTAGAGAGACTGGAGGCAAAGCGCATGGTATACAATGCTTATGTGTACTCCGTATGCATTGAAAACAAAATCAAAAACATCTCTTTCGTGGGGCATGACGCTGTCAGTCAGGTGAGACATTATCAGGATCTCCGTCACCCCAGTCACGAAGGGGCGAGGTTGATGGCAGGATTCCTTGGGCGACATCTCCATAATCTCTTCCGGGAGCAGCCAAAACGCAGACAGACGCGGGAAAACTTCTTTGGCAGAGGATGATCGCGCCCCCGTGACTTCCTGCCTCTTCCTGGTGTCCGATGGCTCCCCCCTTGGGTTGTCAGAAAATGATCAATGAATATGAACTTGAAAATTAACTCTTATGAAGCAACAATGTAATGGATGTTTCAAATTTTACAGTGGAATGCTAGGTCTATTTCCACTAACCTACCATCATTCGAAAATCATGTTATGCAGGAAATTATTGCGTGCTAGCCCTTCAGTTTCTCAATGCTGAAAAACAAAAGCTTCCCAATATAAGGATTTTTATTATCCTCCACTTTTTACCATTAATAGATTAAATGAAAAAGTTCAATGCGCATTATATATAAGGTGAGGCTTTGAATATTCAAATATTTTTCCGTGGCCAGTACCAAATGATAAAGATGGTTTGTTTTGCTGTCGGTGCTGCAGTTAAAGTAATTGATAGCTCAATATATAACAAATTATTAATGTATTACCCATCTGGTCCAAAGGAGGACAATACAGATTGGCTTTAAAAATACGGATTTCTCTAAGAAAAAAATGAATAGTTTGGGGTGATTTTAATGCCCA
>JADBJO010021446.1:0-5000 GCA_016801955.1 Conus betulinus
CATCATAACAGTCATGCGAAAGATAACCCACATCCCCACTATCACACAGAATCCGCAACCCAAACCCTACCCCCAATCTTCACGGCTTCTACCACACATATACACCCCTCCCCCACCCTCCTCGTCTCTTTCCTCTCTCTCCACTCCCCCCCCCCCCCTCTCTCTCTCTCTCTCTCTCTCTTTGCTTAATTATTAACTTTAGTTTTATTTTGTAAACATTTTTGCTGTTTATTTCTGAGAAATTCAAATTTTGATACTTTAGTAGATTGTACATGTGTGTGTTGTGTGGTTTGTGTGTGTGATGTGGTGTTTTGTGTGTGGTGTGTGTGTGTGTGTGTGTGTGGTGTGCCGCGCGCGCGCGCGTGCGCCTACGTGCATACATACTGTTTCACTTACCCATACATGTACCACAACTATTCCTACACACACACCCATATAAGATAGATAGATATCGATGAGTTGATAGATAGAATCTACGAATATGAGATCATTATGTGTGTGTTGATGTCTGTATGTGTGTTGTGTGGTGATGTGGTTTGTGTGTGTGTGTGTGTGTGTGTGTGTTTGTGTGTGTGCGTGTGTATTCACTATTGCAATACGTACCAATATACATGCTCGTTTTTTTTTTTTTTTTTATGTTGCGATGCACACACAGGGGCGACGATGTATGGTATAGTGTAATGCAACAGAACTAATGCATGTATGTTACGTATTTAGTTGTGTATGAGACCAAATTGACTTCCAGCTTTCTCTCAGCAAGAGCCCCTTCAAAAATGGAGCACCTCCATGTAGAGTAGGACCTATACTTAGACCCGTACGGGTTTGCTCTACAGGCAAACATTACATAATGAAACTTTCTTCCCGGATGTGTCTGATTGGTCTATAGATATTGTAAGAGCATTTATTTTATGTTCGTACGCACAAATTCACCTCAATTGAAGGCGCGTTTCACTATCGGATGAAAAGGACTTTGAGCCATGTAAAAGAAAAAAAGATCATTGGTAAAGAAAACGACTTCAGGACGTGCGAAACCTACAGCAGTGGCCTAAACTACCAGATTTTTTTGTTTAAATTAGCCTCAGTAGCATCACCAGACTCCCTTAGGCCTATGGTTTGTTAAGTAAATGGAAGATAAAAACAATCAACTCTCTGTAAATTGTAATGTTCGTTTATTCAAAACTTTTTTTTCCAGCCAAAACGCAGAAGACCTGTCTTGGCAGTGAGAGCATTTTTTGATACGAAACCAGACAATCATCTCACATGTTTTTTAAACCACTGAGTGGCTGTTCACTCACCTTATCCCCGACCACACTCATTCAGCTCTCCTCTAAACCTGTGTAAACAGTGTGTTGTGTGTGTGTGCGTGTGTGCGTGCTTAGGTTGAGAGCTGTGCATGTTGTGTGTGTGTGTGTGTGTGTGTGTGTGTGGCTCGTCAAAACCTCTTATTGGCGTAAATTAATTTGTCATTACGAAACTGTACATAATTGTTAAAGTTCGTATGTAAAAATCCTGTATAAATATATATGTGGTTTTTGTACCATTTGAATAGAATAATAATTTTCATAGCTTATTGTATTAGTGCGTACGAAAACTTATTGTGATAGACATTATATTCAAGAAGAAGTTACAGTCCTTTGTGTTACAAATTTTCAAAAAACCCTTAAAAAAGAGTAATGCTTAAAAAAAACAAATTCCAGCACGTTGACACGGGTCAAATCAACTCCCGTGTCTCTGCTTGGCATCACAGTCTTCAACCAAAATCTCCTCTCTGATTTGTATCAGAGGCACTATTTCTATCAAGTTCACACACACACACACACACCACACCACACACAACAAGAGCTCCACTAAAATTAAAGAGACGGCCTACAAGACTTTCGTACGTCCCATACTGGAGTATGCCTGTACCGTATGAGAACCCCACATGATGAAACAAAACATCAACAAATTGAAGCGGTCCAGAGGAGAGCAGCCAGATTTGTCATCAACAGGTACCACACAACACCTCGAGTGTCACCTGCATATCGACGAACTCAAATTTCATGGCCCCTCCCTCCCACACACCGACGGAAAGTAGCCCGACTTACCATGCTGAATAGGTCCCTGAACAACGAGGCCGCATTCAGCATGGACAAGATCAATACGTCCTACGCCCCCTCAACGAAGACGACGCTTGCGCCCGCACCTCAACAACTTGTTCAGGACAAGACGCAGTGCAGGACAAAGCCATAGACGATATTCTTTCCTTCCAAACACCATCCCAGGAATGGAATGAGCTCCTAGCCTAGTAGTACTACCGCGGCAGCTGACACATCTGGACACCTCCAAGTCCAGAGTGCCACCCAGTAGCTCCATTTTAGTTTAGTCAGTTTAGTTAGGTCCTAGGTTGCGCCCACCACCTCCCTCAGAACCGGGCTCACCCCCAAATTTTTTTTTTTTTTTTTTTTTTTTTTTTCTGATGTAGTAGCCTGTACCAGGTATGGAGGTAAACCCAATCAGCATTTAGGAGTCAGGTTAGGGTTTTTATTCACACACTATCTAGGAGTCTTTCACTTTCTATCTCCACAATTCTTTTTTCTCACTCTGCAATCATCTCTAAAAGTTCTACAATGGCAGAAAAATCAACATTGATGATTGAGGCCATTCAACGGATGATGATGATGATGACACCACACACCATAATCATCATCTTTATCACCATGACCCATTTAATTGTCATTTGCTGGCGAGCTGACTGACCTGAACAAACAAACAAATCCCCAAAACCTTGTAAAACGTGGAATCCATGATCACTTGTAAGGACAATCCATTACACCCACACAAGTCACACTCACATTCTTATGTATGAATGATAACACATCCATTACACACACACACACACTCGACCTTCTGTGGGTACTCTACTTTGTGCCCTACTGCGATCCCTACTACTACTCCCCTCCCCTCTCCCCATCACGGTCTTCATTCTGTTTTTACAAAGCACCTCGCTGAACATCGCACAGAGCAGCCATCATAAATGGCTGTCGTGTGTCGGCAGGGCAACTAAAAAAAACATCATTTAAATGATCCATCTCCATATATAACACACACACACACACGAAGACCCTCAGCCCCTCCCCATCTTTCGTTTATCTAAGCTTATTTTAAATATTCCTTTCTTTCTCCGTCCGTGTAAGTTTTTCTTCGTCTATCTCTTCTTTTCTTTCAAGCGACTGACGCAGCTGCTCGCCTCACCATTTATTAAAAATGAATTTTCTCTCCACGATGGAAGCTAGCACCAAAATTGTTTTACGTGCCCTTACAGAATAATCCCATCGACGTTTCCCCTCATATCGTAAAGAAAGCAACTTGGATGTGTCAGCAGTACAGTATGTGATATCGATAAATGTTCCTTGAAATTTGCGCGTGCAACACATGTAGACAGTTTAAACATACTAAAGCATTGTAAATTGAACGCCTCTAAAAATAGTCTGCGTCGAGATTGCTCACGCGAGGGTTTTATACTACATATCATCATCAAACTCACTTTTCATGCGTAGTTGTGACCGAAACAGAGCTCTCCGATGCTTCGGATTAAACCTACTTAGCAACTGTATGTGGAGAAAGTTCTCAGTTTACATACTTAATGATCTACACACATTAGTAGGATAGGAATTTATGTCTATTCAGTCAAACAATAATAGTTTGCATATTGAATCTTATACTGTTGATGACTTGTGGCTTTTATTGCTATTGACGGTGAGATTAAACGTCCTATCGGCCTGTGGCCCTTAAGGACAAGGTTCCTGCAGACATATGTCTACATATTATTTGGGCAACTGCTGTCATCTGGCAGTGGTAGGTAGGTTTCAATGGGGGTCGTCGTTCGTATTCGTCTCCCAGAGCTGGTGTTGGCTCAATTCTGGTCGTTATCCTCTTGAATGCTGGTTCCAGTTTGGTGAAATTGGTCTTGAACGTTGGTTCACTTTTAAGTTGTTGATCGACCGACGATGGGCGTCGGTGTGTGTTGCCTACTGTCCCCCAAACATCTCATCATCAGGCTGTCTTCAGGGCCACCGGGCGGGGCCTTCTTCATGCTCGGGTGGCGATGGTCCTGTGCCGCGTGAGGCCGCCTCAAGGAGGAAGCAGGACGAAAGTCGCTGGAGCGCTGCACGAGCCCCTAAAATTCGGCGGGCGCTCGCTGACTGCGGCCGAGAGGGCAATTTTTCAGCCCAACCCCCTAAGGAGTGCCCCCGTGTCTGCCACCCCTCAAAACAGCACGGTATCCTCCAGGCCACGGTAGTCGCAGTCAGGCAGCGCTCCTTCGCCAATCGCCCCACATCTCCAAGAGCCGTCCCCCGGCGACACAGGCTAGACCCCGCCGTCACCCACACGGCTGGAAGGTTGTCTGCGCCGCCCGACACTGATCTCTCACATCAGTGTCCCTCACAGGAGAGCTGCCACCTCTCCCCTGGCGTCCACTGCTATGCCACACTCGCAGTGGACTGACTTGTGGCTTGTATTCATATATATATATATATATATAAAATATATATATATATGTGTACACAAATGTTAAATTTCGCATGTACAAGATTTTGTAACAAATATTATTATATTTATTTTAAAAAAGAAGAATTTAACTCTATAATGATCTAGTCTATTGTATTTTTGCGTACAAAAACTTATTGTAGTACCGTTCTATTGAAAGAATAAAAGATAAGTCATTTCTTATAAATTTTTAAACCCATAAAAAGGAAAACTGCTCAAGAAAATTGCAGCACTTTAACACAAATCAAATTATCTCCCGTGTCTTTTGGCGTCACTGTCTTCAAAACCAAAATTTCCTCTCTGACTGATCTGTATCATAGGCACTGTTTCTATCAAGTTTCACATACACACACACACACACACACACACACACACACACACACACACACACATCATCGTCGTCTTTATCACCATGACCCATTAATTGTCATTTGCTTGCAGGCTGACTGACACAAAAAAAAAAAAAAAAA
>JADBJO010021446.1:10000-29540 GCA_016801955.1 Conus betulinus
TTTACTTTTTTTTTTTTTTTATCAGTTTTTAATCTCTTTCTTAGACCTCTGAACTTGTGCGTTTTTTTTTTTTACATATAGATGAATTCAGTATTAATTTGTAAAACAAGTTGGAGATTTAATGGATTCATGTATCACACTGGGCACTCGGACGTTGGCACCCAGTGCTGAGTGCTCCGTGAGCCAAAGTGTAACATTATCCAGAGTTCTGCTGTGAACTTACCAGCAGATCTGATATGGCCTCTCTGGTTTTCTGGTTTCAATAGGAGTGTACATTATGACTTCATTTGACCCTGTAATTCATGATCATGGAGGGAAGCATATCTGCACGACCACAATGTTTGATTGGTAAATTATGTTTCCAATATGAAGGGGGAAAAAAGGAAAAAGAAAAACCCACCCCACCCTCAAACATAAATCATTTATGATTGTTTTCTTCGCATATAGATTAAAAAAAATATATATATTAAAGATGCAGCAATAATCTTTTTTCATTTCACTTTGTATTTGTTGATAGTGATGACGTTCACAAAAACCAAAGGTGTTACTAGTCAATCTAGTTAATTTTGACATACAGAGCAGATCAAGTGTGAATCACTTTTGTGCTGAACATTCACATTAGTTACAGGAGAAGGGAGGATGACGTCCCGGTGGAGGGTGACTGAAGGGGTGGTAGATTTAGAGGTGGCTTGGGCTTACAGATTTTAGAATTGTATTGAGGGAAAGACCCAGGGTGTGAATGGGGGGGGGGTGTGGGGGGGTTGATGTGGGGGGTGAGGGGAGTGGGGGGAGAGGGGTGAGAGTCTTGTGGGAAGGTAAGGAGGAACTGGAGAACAGGGGACGCGATTGTGGGGCTAGGGGCTGGGGAGTTAGGAGAGATGGGTGATGGTTAGGTCAGAGAGGGGACAAACCCCATATTTGGGGTGATCATCGATAAATTGTGGCATGGTACTTAGGGCACATCGAGGTTCACTTTGTTTTTGTAAGCTGTTGCCTTACGTTGACAGTTTACTTTGCAGTGTTAGTGTAACCAAATGATAGGGGACTTTGGAGCTTGACAAATGAAACCAATGCGGTGGATTTTTTGAAGGGTCAAGTGTTAAGGGTGGAGAGGGGAGTGGGGTAGAGAGCGGGAGGAGTAGAGGGGAGGGGGGAAAGATAGGAGACAAAATTGGGGAAGAGGGGATGGATGGATTGGGAGAAGGTAGCAGGTGGAAGGACACCTGGATGGTAGGGAAGCGGAGGTGAGCTGAGGGGACCAGATGGATGTGGTGGGACAATAGGAGGGAGAAGAGGGAAAAAAAGGTGAGGATTTTCTCGATAAAGGGCGATGGCACAACTAAGTGACAAGAGGAAGATGAGGGGGATCTAGTGGTGTGCCAGGAGAGGGAAAACATGATTGGCGAGAGTGGACATGGGAGGCATGGTATTTCAAATTGTAACCAGAAATAAAAACAAACCAGATGCTCATAGGAAAAGTGTTGAATGGAAGCAATAGGTGTGATCTTGGAAGCAGTGTAAAAAATTAGAGTGGGAGGTAAGGGTGGTCAGGTAAGGGTGTTGTGTGGGTTAAGAGTATGGTATGGGTTTGTGTTGTGTTTTTGTGTGTGTATTTGTGTTTGGGGGGAAGAGAATTTGTGGGGTTTTGTTTGTAAAAACCGTATAAGGTTTACACGGAATGGAAGGAGAGATAAACAAAGAAGCCGTAGTGGTGTAAAGTTTGGGGAAAGAAATCAAGACATTACAGGGTGAAAGCCAGGGAAAACATGGGGTCTGCGGTAAGTGAACACAAATTGGAAATAGGAGGATTGAAAAAAAATCCAACCATGCATACCTTGCGTAGGTTGCACCTCTCGGGCATGGTGGCTCTCTTGTGGCCTCTGTGACTTCTGGGAGCCATGGGGGCAGCAGGTTTTGGCACGGCATCAGTTTACGGAGGGATTGGGGGTGAGGTCCCCTTCATTACCCGGCAGCTGAACTATGGAGTAGAATGAAACAAGTCGTACGATGTAGATGGACCCTCTAGGATTGTATTGCTTGCAGTGGGGAGGTACCACATAAATGGACGACAAATAATTTAATTGTGTGTGGTTTGGGTTTTGTTAAACAGATGCATCATAGGGTGGAATGTGGAGTGGTTCTCTCGGGGGGTAGGGATCAAGAGGTTTGTTGTTGTTTTATATATATATCTAACATTGAAAAGGCTGAATCATAATGAAATAGAAAGTGTTGACGGGATATAGAGGGGGCAGGCTAGTACTAACGTATCTAAAAGACTTTGTCGAATATGTAAAGAGGAATCGGAGGGCAATTGGGTGTGGGGTTTGTTTGCACTTGTCTCTTTTAATGGTTGCCGGACACTGGTTGACACGAACGGGGCACACGTTTTCGGCACACACTGTGCTACACGGTGGTTCAACTCCACATAGGGGGCGTGAGTGGATTGGGTTAATTTCACTGTGCTTTAGGTGCAGTAAGTGGAGTGTGTGTGTCATGTGTGGTTTGTGTGGTTTGTAAGAATCGTGACGGATAGTGTCCCTTGTGGTGTCCCGATTTTGCCATGCATGAAAGGTTGTTGGTATTAGAAGGCAGGGGCTAGACGTTGGTGGGAATGGGGGTTAGGATGGGTGGGGCAAAAGTTGGTGTGTAGACGGGTTGGATTTAAAGTCGAAAAGTGATGTCTTGCTACCCTAAGACTTAGCAAGGCCTGTAAATGCCTCACTTTGCAACTGACTTAATCCGTACTTAAAGATTCGCATGGTGGCTGCTGTTTATAGCAAGGAGATTGTATTAGATTGTTTTAGGAGTAGATAGCTATATGGAGGATGAGAAGAGTCCTTGATGCAATATGGGGATCGGGCGAGTAGCCACACACACTAGCACCTGACACATGCCTGGCATTCTGCAACAGCTGGACTTACAACAAGACCGCCTGCACGGATGTAGAGCAGTGCAGCAGCAGGCAAAAAGAAAAGCGGAGGTGGTTTGTCTGCTGGTGGGGGGCTATAGTAAGGTTGCGGGGGTTTGGGGGTGGTTGCTGTGGTAGGGAGATAGGATGGGATCCTTGGTGCTTTAACTTGACATTGTCATGAGCTTAAGTGAACAAGGGTGTGCTGATGTGTACATGAGGAAGTCAGAGGCCGCAGTTGTGAGGGGGGGTGGGCGGCATGTGGCGAAATTTTTTTAGCACGTGGTGGTTAAGGGCTACGTGGGGACGCGCAGGGGGGACGTAGCACGTCTGAGATAATAAATGCCAGTCAAGTCATGCAGTGAAAGTGTATAGAACTGGCGAGCCCACCAGGGAAAAGATAAGTTCAATGCGAGGCATAACGATAGAGGCTGAAGGGACAATGTATTGCTGTCCTCTCGGCGTGGTCAGTCGTACAAGATTACACGTAGAGTCCGATGAATAAGAAACTTACGTTATGCAGTGTGGATCAGACAATGGGATCAAACCGTGGCATGCTAGGGAGATTGCGCCCGGGGCTGCCATTCAACAGGCCATCGTCCGAGTATTTGTCGGTCTGGCCTGAGTGCCCTGGCGTAACTATGGCATTAGGTGTATCAAAGAGACTAGTTGTTCATGTTGTGCCTGAGGATGCTTAGTGATCCAGGGGCTTTGGTGCTAACAAGATAGGAGAGACTACCACCAGACATGTCCCTGGAGATGTTTGCGGACACCGACATGTCATGCCATGTTAGACACTGTAGCGACGAGGGGTGAAATAAAACATCACAGGGGAAGGTGCAAAAACATGCTCAGGGTCCTCCACGTAAAGGACACAGAATTTAGTGCCGCAGGTTTTTTAACCTGTGGACTCGGTATGTTTGGAAAAAGTAGAAAACATCTTACTCATTTTGCGGGGTCAGCTTAGTCATTCAGAGAGTTGGAATACCTCAAACATAAGAACTCATTTGGGATTGGGGCATCCAGCAGGAAATCCTCGAAATCACGTACAAATCACAGGTGTCGATGAGAAAACAAATAAAACTCGGGGGCAGGAAGTGGAGAAAACCTAAAAAAAAAGAATTTCCCTCAGTAACAGAAGTTCAAATGGTGTCTTGTCTGGGAAAAAGAAGAGACCCGCAATAACTTTGAATGAGTTGTCAGCTAAACCCCAATAGCCCCTAGTGTTCAAGGGCTTGACCTTCAACGCTTGCTACACAGCTACGTTAGTGGTGGACTTGTGCACATTGGCCCATTACTTCCAACTCCTCCTTGGGGTTATTTTTGCATTTTTGGTTTTACAGTGCTCATTGACGGGAAATATGACGGGGTGCAGAGTTAATCATGATTTGTTTGCATTTCATGTGAAAATAAGACGGTTGGTTCTGGAGCTGAACATGGTGTTGGAAACTAAAACAAAGCTAACAGTTACCGAATGACAACTGGCCACAGAAGAAATGAGCATTCCGGTGGCCCTCAATGAGATCCTCAAGGTGTGGCTTGGTTCTCTGATAGGATGTGACTGTTGTGTAGGAACAGAATGGGGGGGGGGGGGGGGGTCCGCCACTGGTGGACCACACAGGTGATAAAGTTTTAGTTAGACCAATTCCTACTGCAACGTAAATACCAAGAAATGAAAAACGGTTTTTCGTGCGGGGGACAAAGGAAACGAGCAAAATCAAAAAAGAAAGGAGAAAATGCAAAAGATCTTAAAAAAAAAGGTTCAAACCAAGTATGTAGCTTCAGCTCTTACAAAGTTGCACCCCCCCCTTCACTGCATCAGGCGGCCGTAACTCTCATGGATCTGTGCTGGTTGGGTATCTTCAATGCAGCCTTCAGTGTTACTCTTGGCCTGGTTGGAGCATGTGTTCATCACAAAATTGCCTAACAAGACGGATGTGGGAATGCTGTCAAATCTCTAGGGCAGACTGCTGTTTGTATTTACTTCAATGGTACATCGGACTTGGGGGTGAGACCCAACTGAGCATAGCATAGCCGGATCCTGTGGATGGAGATTGTAGCAAACCCCACCAGCCGCTGTCCAGTGGTCGCCTTGGTCAAGTGTGGCTGAGCTTGCAGCAGAGACTGTACTCAAGTCAACACAATCCTCATGCAGCTCAGTGGGTTATTTCTGTTTAGAAAAAACCAAAAAACAGTGGTAAAAACTGAAACAAAATTGAATAACTTTGGTAAACTTCCACCAGAAAACTGAGTAAACTCAGTGAAATGCAAATTGCATAGCTATTAACAATGAATGATGGTAACATAAAACATGACTCTAAATGAGCAGGCATTTAGCACACTGTTTGCAAAGTTCTGTCCCATGGATGGTGCCGTCCTGAATACAACACTCTTGTGCGTGCTTTTCCCTCCTGCTCATCTCTCCTCCCAGCGTGTGCTGTCTCTGGCTGTCCTCTCGTCTCTCTCTCTCTGCCTCCTCTCTCTCTGAACGTGGTACACATACACAGCTCATTCTCCTTTACTCTTCTCATCCTCTCTCTCTCTCTCTCTCACACACACACAACCTACACACACACCACCACACAACACACACACACAGTTGACAGAGCCAGATGGCAACAACAGGGCACGACATGGTTGACGTTCAGTTACTGTTTCTTCATTTGTGTATCAGGTTTTTTTCAATTACCACCTGTCGGTCGGAGGAAGATGACAGTAAGAACTCACAAAGAGAAATATTTAGAAGCCAAGAAAGAAATTTTAAGAGCGTTTTGTTTGAAAAACAGACAGACAATCCATAGAATTGCACAAGTACTGGCATTGAATGTCAGCCACCAAACTGCTTGAGGTTGTGAATGTGATTATGTCCAAATCTATCTTGAAACTGCATGTATCAGGACTTAGATACTCCATGTGCATACATCGCGTATTTGCGAGTGTGACTGTTTATGTACTGCATATAGCTTTTTAGTTCACAGTTTTGTTTTCATGTTTGTGAGCAGGCCAAGCGATCGGAGTGTGTGCCTGTGGGACATAGATGGTGATGGGCGAGAAGAGATCTATCCTTTCCTCAACACGAATGATCGATATATGTGGTCCAAAGCCAAAGATAACAAGGATAAGCTCGTTAAAGGTATATCAACAGACTGTTGCTTATAAAGAATAATAGGTATAACCTAACAACGAAAAATATAGACAACAGTGATATTGAGTACAACAAAAAAAAACAGAGAGAAAGTTATTGATATTTATGTGAAAAATGACTGTCACATAGCAGTATTACTGGAGGTTTACATATGGAATGCAATGGAGAAACTATTTTATCCAACCCCTGAAATGCTGGAGAGGAAACCAAGTTGTGCTGGTTACATTTTGGATTTACCTTTCCTCTCGCATTTTTACTGTTGAGGCCTGTCAGTCCTTGCTTAGCCACTGGCTGTGTAAACTTCACAGCTCAGTATGTTTTAGGTTGTAATTGGAAGATCAGGGCCACTGTACTCGGACAGGTTTATCATCAAATGAGAAGGGCCCACAATTACAGAAGCGCAGTTTTTCTATTATATATTTACATTTTCAATGTGTTTGAATCTCCCACTGATGCAGGGATCTTAGATGAACGAGGGATGAATATATTCTTTCATTATTCACCAGTATTTTGTTTCATCAAAAAAACAGCTTTGTTTACATTACATTTGTGATAAAAGACAAGTAAACCTTTACGTCTAATATCAAAAAATCCAATTTTTGTTTTTTGTTTTTTTTTTTTGCAACTATGTTTACTTCTTGCACACTCTTCTTTATCATTTATACTTCTATATCATTTTATTCAAGTTATTTTGCTAACTAATGTCCTCTTAGTTTCATCTAAAATTTGCATCACTGGGAATAACATTATTTCATTGGCTCATCATGATGTGAAGGGGAAAATAAAGGCGAAATATGCAAAAAAAAAAAATCCACAATCACAATCATTTCAACTTTGGTTGCCAACTGAAAAACAAAAACCTAGCATTTCACATTGGTACTAACTACCAACGCTTGAGCTTCACATTATAACAAGAATGAAAAACACCTTTAATGGAAAGAAAATAAAATGAACCATCATTCGAAATTTCACTTACTGAACTTTGACATCAGACAAGAAGGAGACAGCCTTCAGTGGTTTCAATACCCACCCAACTATCAAGTACTGTGTGCACAGAATAAAGCTTCAAATTTTAGATTTGAACTGAGATGGATGTCTGATCTCTTACTGGTGTGCCAGAGGCCGTATGCATTCATGTGCCCTGAACATGACTATTGGAACGAAGATTACGTGAGCCCTGAGCCAGAGAAGTTGAACTGTTTGGGTGGTTTAGCTCTGTAATAAAAACCAACGGAGCATGCGGAGAAAACACTGTACTAGGAGGATGTGTTTCGTTGTTATTGAGTTAGGGGGTTCAACACTTACAGTTAAAAGGCCATTGTTGAGCATTGTCTAGCTGGATGCCTCTTGTTTGTGGTTTGCAGTTATTGATTTTTTAAGCCAAGCAGACCATTAAATTTATTGGTTTGAGTGAAGGCTGCAATGTTGGGAACGGTTTGAGTCGTCTGTATTTGAGGTTTCTGTAAAAGCCTTCGGAAATGTTTATTTTTTCATCTTAGATCAGTCGGTCGTGGGCGTGCACTTTCGGACAGATAAGCCCCATATGGATAATATTGGACCTCTAGAGGTAGGTCATGATGGCACCGGTCGTTCAAGACAAAGAGTGCTGTACCAGCGTTGCCTTAAACGATAAATGTGGGGTTATCTATAAAAATATGGCGGATGGAATAAGGAGACAAACTCAGTTAGTCGAAAGCAGGGTTGGGGGGTGGGGGGTGAAGTTGGGTGAAAAGGGGGGGGTTAGGGTAGTCTGTGCTTGGATAGATTGGAACTTCGAATTGGGGTCCACGGGTGTGAATTCCGGGGCGCTATCACTGGTTGGCTGGGGAACAGCGGGCAGTCTGGAAACCGGGTCGTAACTTCTTGGTGACGGCACACGCAACCATTGTTCTTGGAATGTAGGCAAAATAAGGGCACACGCGGGAACGGGAGCATGGTCCAAATGCCAGGGTGGAAACACATTAATGGGGTGTGAAGACAATGTGAGAGTCCTTGAGGTGGGGGGACTTAACTTTGTATAACAAAACTGCACTTGCTAATTGGAGCTAGTTTTGGAATGTACTAGCTTCTAATATGGGGTTACTGATTGGGAAAAAAACACTGTAGCAAAAGGGAGGAGCCAGAGAGAGTAAAAA
Organism: Conus betulinus; assembly: GCA_016801955.1. Classification (NCBI taxonomy): domain Eukaryota; kingdom Metazoa; phylum Mollusca; class Gastropoda; order Neogastropoda; family Conidae; genus Conus; species Conus betulinus. The sequence continues at coordinate 18,189 of JADBJO010021446.1, forward strand.
GAATAATCACAACATGTCACAAACAAAATGGTCAAGGTCACCGACAAGGGCACTGGGACAGTACACGCAGACCAAGGAAAAAGTCTGAAACTGTCTGACCCGCGGGAAAATACTATCCGACGCTTGTCCCTGGCCTATGGTCGCCGAAGCTTGGCGGGATCGAGCGACGCAATACACCACGCCTACCACAACCGGCGCGCTGGGACGGCTGGACGGGAAATGGGGCATGTCGAACAAGAACAGCTCGGGCTGGGCGCAGCTCGCACTCCGGCTTGGGATCCGCACTGTCCAGCCGCGGGCCAGGCGCGGTCGGGTACGTGGCCGTCGGGGGGGATCAGACAGTTTCTCCAGCGTAAAAAGACACCCCAAGCAGCAAAGAAGATATATAAAGAAGGGAGGGATGTGGCATATAAAGAAGAAGAAAAGGGAAGGATAGAAGAGAACAGAGAGAAAGAGGCGAGAGGCAATACATACCCACCACAGAATTCCCCTGTTGATGACCTAGGAAGGAAGGGAAGCCCGGAGGCATAATTAACGAACCGAGGCCTGCAGGGCCAGAAAAGGCAGAAAGCCCCCTGCCGGCGGGGACAGTACAGCAAGGACAGGACACACTGTGCACACAAATCAGAGGGGGCCAAGGGAAATGGTGGGAAAAAGGAAAATGACGCCTCAGAACCCTGGGCAAAACAGGAAAAGTCGGGGCTTGGGCTCATAGGGGCAGGATGACGTGGTGGGGCTGAGAAAGGATGAAACATGGGCGGGGCTTCACGAGGCGCATGGGTCTGCGCAAGGGCGCAAGAACTGGAGCAGGGCACACATGCGGGGCTTGGGTGGATGATGAGTGCCTTGTAAGGGCCCCCTACCCCCCCGGGCCGGGTGGCGCCCACGGACCTACTGGGAGATGAACAGAGGTTTAGCAACGTGCACCGGGACTCTAACACTCAGGCCCCCGAGCAATGGCAAATCCCACCAACTGAGGGATGGCGGTCTCGGCAACCCTTGTTGTCTGAAAGCCTAAAAGGCGGCAAGGGAAGGAGGTGAAAAGCAATCCTGTGCCGGCGTGGTGTGCCCGGTCAAGCCCCATGGGTAGCCCGTGGTCGGGGCAACCAACCTGGCCACCTTCACAATTTGGGAAAGTGCTCGGCGATACATCTGGGGGCAAAAACTACAGGGGTCAAGTTTGGGGGGCTGGGGATGCTCACCTTGTGCACAGGTGGCGCTGAGCCCAGGAGGGACAATTCGAGTGCGCGAATTTCCGGGGCAGTAGGTGGGAGGCACGTCCGTTGGTCGGCCCGGGTTATAGGCAGGGGGGGGGCGCCGTGGGGGGGATGGAAGCAGGGGACAGGAAGAACCATGGTGTGTGGACAGGGGGGGGGCGGGGGGACCAGGGCAAGACAAATAATGGGAAAACACAAGAGAAGGAAGGGAGAAGCAAGGGGTGTTCAAACATACGAGTTAAAGCCCACAAGGGGGGGGTGGGGGGGGGGTGGGCGGAGAAAAAACGAGGGGAAATGATGAGGAGGCTGAGGGGGGGGGAAAAAGTGCAAGCAGCAACGCGGGAGGTCCCATCAGGCTCGGCCAAACAGTGAGCCGAGGCTCGGGGAGGAGCGGCTTTGAGGTGTTCGGCACAGGGGCACGTTGCAGGAGAGAGCAGGGGAGCGGTCGGGAAAGGTAGGGGTAGGGGTGAAAGGGTGGTCGGGGGGGGTTCCGAAAATGAAGGAGAGATGGTGTAACTGAGTCTGTGGTGGTTGTTGGGGAGAATGGGGATGTGTGTGGGGGGCACACAGCATGGTGGGTGGGGGTGGCGGGCGGCGGGGGAGGGGGGTGGTGGGGGGGGGGGGGGGGGTGGGGAGGGGGGTGTTTGGGCATTCCTAGGGGGAACGGGGGGCAGGATCCCTGGGGATACCCATATAGGGTCTTGGCAGGAGGCAGGAGGCCGAAAGAACAAAAGAGGAGAAGCGTGGCGAGCCGAGGGACAGACCAAGAGGGTGGGGCAGTCATAAGAGTTGGAACAGGAGGGATTGAGGGGGCAGGAACAGGAGGGGGGCAAGAACGCAGAAAGCAGCCGTGCTAACTAGGACAGAGGATCAACGCAGTTGATGTATGGAGGGGTTGGCTGGCGGAGAAACAGAGGAAGGGGGAGGAGCGGAGGCGGGGGGGCAGGGGCCAGGGTGGGCGGAGAGGACATTACGGCGAGGGCCAAGATGGGCACGGATGGGCAGGCTGGAGATCTCTGACACGCAGGCTACCGTGGCATACCCCCAGGAACTCCGCTGGGGGAAAGATGGCCGGCACGGCACTAACGCGGAGGGCAGTGGAGGTGGTTAAAAGGTGGTGGGGGTGGGTTGGGTGGGGTGGGGGGGTGGGTGTTGTGTGGGGTTGCGGATGGGTGGTGGTGGTTGTGGGGTTGTGGGGGGGGGGAAAATGTGGGGGGTGTGTGTGTGTGTGCTGGAGGAAGAGAGAGAAGAGAAGAACACAGACCCCTAGGACCCAAAAAGGCGGCGGCGTAGATATAAATGATATGCATTTGTTGCACAGGGGGAAGGTCGCACCCCAGGATAGGCCGGTTGCAGAAGGAACCATTACCCAGATGAGAGGTCCTGGTCATGGAGAAAGGCTGACCCAAAAGAGGTTCCTGGTTTCATGAGAAGGAGAAGGCATTTCCAGAATAGGCCCTGGGCGCCAGGAAGATGCATGGTCCCCAAGGAGATTCCGGGTGTTCAGGAGAGGAGCAGGGGCCCAGAGAGAGTCGGTGCCGATAGACGTTCGTGCCGAAGGAGAAGTCCGGGCCATGATAGGCGTAGAACAGAAAGGGGATGCAGTTAGATCAGTGCCTGAAGAAATGGTCATCCGTCGGAGCCGGTTTGGAAAAACGTGATCGGAGTCACGGGCGGGTGGTGGGCAGATGCTGATCCATGGGCTGGGCCCGGTCGCGATGAGTGCCGGACAACGGGAGGATTCTGGCACCCTGACCCCCCCGACCCACCAAACGCCCCCCGCGATGCCACACGCGGGAAGGGGGGGCAGCCCACCCGCACCCCCCCGACACCACAAATGTGCTCTTTTTTTTTATCATTTCCTTTTTTGTTACATTTATTTGTCCCTGATTTTGATGTTTTGTGCGCGGGTTTCTTCACGACGCACGGCGAGGGTGGGACCGTTAACGGGAGTATTTTATGCATGCGGTGCATCAGTCAGGCCACCGTTAGTGACAGGGACCATCCAGGTCCAGAGTCGTGGTGTATCCCTACCGGTTTCACCAATGATGTCCCGCGAGTAGACATTGGTTTATTGAACTGAATGGCCCCCCCACAAGCTATGATTCCACACGAGGATTCACTTTACAGTACAGCCCACGAACGAACTATGTACCATCCTGCTTCATTGCCTCATTCAATCCACATGTTTAGGATTGATATTTTGCAATCGGATCACAAGTACAGAATCTGGAAGTACATGCTTATCAGTTTGATCACTTCAACGCAGATAACCTGAGCAACAAATCTTGAAGCAAATGTGTATTGACTGAACCAGTTTAGGTTCAGTGAACACTCAGTGCCAGTTTTGAAGCAAAATATTCACAGCTCGATCACTTTAGTTCAGATAACAACAGAGTGCAAATCTGGAAGCTAATGTTTATTGATTGAACACTTTTTGTTTCAATTACAAGTGCTTATCTGATAGCAACTATATTTTTTGATTAATCGCTTTTTGATCAGATTATAGCACACAAATTAATTTTGGAAGTTAATGTTCAAAATGTCAGACATGCTGGTTTGAAGTAATTGTTGTTTATTGATGGCATGGCTCAGAGAATACTACAAATGCAAATGTTTGAAGTAATTGTTGTTTTTATTGTTGTTTAATTGATGACTTTAATTCAAGTAAGAACAAACATGTATTTTTCATCTGGAAATGAATGCTTTTTTTTTTTTCACTTCTGTTGTGCTTTGTTGGTCACTGAAGACCCACCAACACCAAGAATTGTATTTTCTCTGGAATTGCTTAAAGTTTTCTGTTGAAGTTTTGGGTATTTAACAGAGAATTTTTCCATCCCCAAGTGAGATCACTCTTGAAAAGAATGATAAAAAAAGGGGAGAGAAAGAAAGGAAGGAACAGAATGATACCATGGAAATGATGTATTGAAGTCAGTGTGATGTACAAACTCAGCTCAGTCTAACAGGTTCTTGTTACGGCTACTGCAGCTTCTGGGTGTTAAAAACAATGGTCTAACATCCTTTGTAAAGGTTTTTACTCAAAATGTTAAAGATTCATGGAGAAATTAGTGGTATCATGTGGTTTTTGTTTCACTTACATCATTTAAATAAGGTTTTGCTCTCTAACTGTGTACAGGATGAAAGAGCAGTCCTGAGATGGCAGCAGAGTCGCGCCGATCCGAACAGTGATAGCTGCTGACTTTGACAATGACGGAGCTCTGGAAGTGTTCTACAACACATAGTCAACAGGCGTAACGGCCGATCGATCAACCATGGAAAAACCGTTTGTTCCGTGTTGCCCCCAGTTCATTCGGTGCGGTGTGAGCATCACCCAACTGGACATGGACAAGCCTTGGAACCTCTTGGCTATGGCAACAGGTGACAGTGATAGAGGATGGTCATCATGCTCAGAGTTTCTCACAAAACGTCACTCCACGGCAGTCCATTTTTTCCTTTTGACAGTCTTTGTGTTTTGCATGTGGTACTTGGTTAGGATTTCTTTCTTTGGGTACAAAGTTTTGCTTTTTGAGAGTGATTGTAAAAAGAGGCAAGTTTTGACAGAACATTAAAAAAAATAAGAAAGTTAAAAAAGAGCTTTGATTTACCCGCTCTTTGAAATATGTGTTTTTCTTACCATCAGAGATTTTCTCAGTTTTATTATTTCATACTAAGAAAATTAAGCTTTGTTCACAGAGATAGAGTAGGCTTCAATTCAATTAAGAAAAAACTGAAAGTTGAAAAGTGAAATGAAGCTTACTGCAACCATTTTTTTGAGGACATGTGTGTATGGCTTACAGAGTTCACTTGAATGTTATCTTCAGTATCTTCAACAGCTTAACTGATATATGGAATTATGTATCTTTCATATTTGAACATTGAACCGAACTTTCATCTTCAAAAATAACTTTACCTACATCATAGCTGTTTGCTGACCAATTCAAATCAAACACTGAACTTTTTATATAATGAATATTTTCATATTTACTTATGATCTGAGAACTGCTAATCGAACATGATTACTTGTTTGAAAGGGGAAGAATAAAAAAAAAAGGATGTATCTGAACAACTTCTATTTTAATGTTTTAATGTTTTCAAACTCATTCTTCTGTTAGGCAAAATGAGATGATCAGTAGAATGGGGATATTTTGGAATTGTGTAGATTCACTTTCTTTTCTCTTTCCTTTTGTTCATGGTTGACTTCTGGAACTATGGTCCTGCCAGGAGGGGGGCTGTGTGCCGACATGGATGAGATGGACGTCTGGAGCTGCTGCTGTCCCATGGAGAATCCAACTCCCAGACCCTCCTCTCTATCATTGTGAACTTCGCTCAGAACAGCAACTGGCTTCGGGTCATGCCACTCACCAGGGTATAACGCACCTGCCCGGGGGGGCCAAAGTCACAATCATTCTCAGCGATGATACCCCGCCTGACCCGCGTTGTGGATGGAGGGCTTAACAGGCTACCCTCTGCCAGATGGAGCCTGTGGCTCATTTTGGTTATGGGCTCCATGACCCGCCAAGAAGCTGATGATCCAGTGGCCTGATGGTTCGGTGGATGAAAAAGGGCTCACCCCTGAGGACCAGAACAAAATGCACCGAGTTTCCACCCACCCCCACCCTCCTCTCCCTCCAGGGAGGGTGTGGAAGCAGAATGCCCAGAGGGGTCTGTGTATCAGGTGGGATGAGTCTCACCGAGGCGGTTTTCCAGAACTGGGGAGCCGGTGCTTCTCACACAGTACAGACAATCTCACTAACCCCCAGTTCTGTCCCATGAAGAGTTATGACTTGGCTAAGGGTGGATATTTTAATTAAGGTCTGGTGTATGGGATCTTTTCGTTCCAATTCTTTGGGGAAGGACCATTTGAATGTTTTTGTGATCTCAAACTGATTATGTGTCATGACAGACATTTGTTTCAACTGAGGGATGTAGCTTCCAGCTGCTTGACTAAAACCCGCAGGGTGGATTAACCCCTTTCACCGTCACCAAACTTCAGACGTTCTATTTGGCATAAATCCCCATCACCAGCCATCTTTTTAAAAACTCTTCTAATTCATACCTGCACACGTAAAACGTGGATATCTCTGGTATGAAACAACCATTCTCATGCTATTTTTTTTTTTTAAATGGAGGAGATACACTATTTTTTTATTATATTATAGCATGGTTATAGGATGGCTAGTCAAACAACAATTTCAAATTCTTAGTAATTTCAAGTGTAAAAAAAATATGCAAAATAGAAAATGAATGTTATCTTTCTCTTCTCAACATGAAAAAAGAAGCATGCCAACAAACTCTCAACTAGGGTGGAAAAGTACTACCCACTGCCTCACAAAACGAAGACCAGAAAGTATGGTATTTTTCGACCAACAAAAAATGGAAGAAACAGCCATAAATATAATCGCAAAACTCAGCTCCAATAGCAGGGAACTCGCACACGCACACAACTCCGAAACACACCAGGCACACAACACACCACACACACACACACACACCACACACACACACACACACCACACCCACACACACACACACACCACACCACACACACAACACACACACACACACACCACCACACACACACACACACACACACGTAGCACCACACACACACACACACACACACACAACACACGACACCACACACACACACACACACACACACCCTCACATCACACACACACACACATTCTTATGCCTAACCTGGTACACATGAAGAAAGAAAAAAAAGGAACACACACACAACACACCACACACACACCCACACACACAACACACACACACACACCACACGGCACAACACACACACCCACACACAGCCCTTTCACTCTCACTGTTGAAAGCAATTTTGTTTGAAACCGTTGTCAAAAATTCATTCCACCGTGCTTGTGGGTCCCTGAGAACCTGGGGAGCCATTCAAGCTGTGTCATATTCCCACTCAAACCACATCTCTGCTCTGCTCATCTCTGACATGTGAAAGTCAGCTATGCCCCCGCAACCCTCGACCTGCAAGCCAGCGTGTTTGAAGTTCATTGCCTTTAACTAGACTTGGAGCTATTCATCTTGTTCACACCCCCCTCACAGACACTCTCGCAACTGTCGTCACTGCTGTGGGGGCTCAACGCCCAAACACTGAGCATACCACTGAGCCTGCATCTAGTCTGATACTCTCTCAGCTTCTCGTCTTTCCACACCATTAGGCATGCCTCCTTTGCAGTAACTCAGTCAACTCAGCTCACTATCCCCACATGTTTCGTCGGGTCACTCCATCTGGTCTTTTCTTCTCTCATTCTAACCTCAGGATTCAACTGACTGTCTATTCAATATTTCCAGCACCCTCTCTGTTTCCTGTCACTATCTGGGTCTCCTTCATCTAAGTCAGGATCAACTGCCTGACTGTTCAATATTTCAGCCAGCACCTGATCTTGTGTAACTTGTATGGCAAGGTCGAGTATGTGAAGTGCTTGAATTGTGGACGAGTCATAGTGAATGGGAGAAAACAGTCCATAAGAATAAAATCAAATGAAAACACTTAATTGAACGCGCTCAGATGAAGCAAATGGGCTGTGAGCACGCGGTCCGGAAGGAATCCGCCAAGTATGATGTTTATTGCTGGGCTTTCTTTCTATCTCGTCGAACTTGGAGAGTGAGGAGTAATCGGGAGGTAGGTAATCCTAGTTTGGGTCACATTTCGGCGACATCAGCTGGGTGAGCCACGTGGGTCGCAGAAATGCAATTTTGGTGGTGTAAAGGGTTAATGAACAATCTCCTCCCTGCAGCCTGTTAGTGCTCGTAGATCTATCTTCTTACAGTAAATGTCCTGACACCCTGACTGTTAATCATGGGGGAAACCATCATGCCAGAATGAGCACAAAAGAATTCCTTGAAATTTACATGGCTGTTGTTTGTATTTGGGATATTTGTTGAAGACTTTCATGTTTCCTGTACAGCATTGTTTTTGTCCAGCCTTTTCATTGACAGGTCAGGTCCTGGATTTTGGTCAGAGTACTCTTTTATTACTATTTCATACATTGTTTATGCACTAGTTGCTGGTACAGGGTAAACTTCAGATTGGTGAATATGACCACAAGAGGTTGGAACTCATCTCCCTCAACTCGATCAATTATCAAACAGCCTATGCAGATAGGCTTTAGGGTCCTGGAGGGTAAAAAAGAATCAAGGTTTCCGATGTTTTCCCTTTCATATTCAGCGTGCTTGTCATATAACCATAGTGTATAAGGGTTGAATTGCTGAGATGTGTGTCTGTGTGTAATTTATGTTTATCCCAGGGAGGGGGGGGAGTAAGAACCTTTTGTATGTATTTGGGAATAGATAAAAAAGTGTACTTCAATGTGTGTGTGTGCTCACGATGCTTCACTTGCACACTCATGTGTCCCTTGGCACTTTGCTTTGGCTTTTACCCTGTGTGCCATATTGCTGAAAAAACAGCTTTTATATGGAGGTTACATTGTTTTGCATCATCAGTGATTGTGTAGACATTTTTTAAGCATATGGTCCCCATCTTCCAATCGTACTCTTCTTTATTGCAAAGCCTCCCACCCTCTCTCACCTCCCTCCCCAAAAATCAAATATCAATATGTCCACTTCTTAAACCTTTCCATAAATGAAACTATTCCAATGCAACTTTGAGAAAGAAATGTAGCTGTAGTGAAAAGAAAGTGACTGCTTGGCAATAATGGTGTTGCAATCATCTTCAGAATAATAGCAGCTGACTGCCAAGGACCAGGTAACAACTGCATTGTGAAAGGGACCATATGGACCACATCAGGATGTGTGGCTGTATGTTCTCTTCTTCTCTCCACAGGGACACACTTCCGGGCTGTGGGATGTCTCTTTAGTCATTCAAAATTGAGTTTTTCGTCTGTAGCATTTCTTTTTGAAAATACTGTGGTGCATGAAACCTCACGAGCATATTATGTGCTTGTGTGTGTGTGTGTGTGTGTGTGGTGTGTGTGGGTGTGTGTGTGTTGTGCATAATTGATTACAAACTTATTGAGCAACACACACACGCGCTACGCACAACAAGTCCACCTCAAAAACCAGAATCATTTTGGGAAATAACGGAGGGCTACAGAGATGTCACTACAACCAGTGTTGTTACCAGACTGACACACTGTTCTTTTTTTTTTCTTTCACCACCTCATTTTTGCACTTGGCAAGTGCCCATCCCCCCCTTACTTCTACTCCTTTCCCCACCCACAATTAACCCATTCCAAAGGCACTGACAGTTTCTGATAGAATTACTGGGAAAATGATGGCACCAAACATGGTGTTTTGCATGTGCAGGTATCAGTCAGAATTTATTTACCAGCACTGTGCTTAGAAAAATAGATGAAACTAAGTGCAGTGTACAATTCTTATATGAGGAAAACTAGCATGATCCCTTTCCTTTGCCTGTCTTTCTTTCAGTAGTGTTTTTTTTTCTGTTTTTGTTTGTTTGTTAAGGTATATGAGCAGCTTTCTCATCATTTCTTTCTCTTACTGCTTGAATATGTTTTCCTCTGTTTCACTTCGTCTCCTTTCATTTGTTTTTTGACCTCTTGGGACTCTTACCTATAGTCAATTGTAGAGCACGAGCAGATATATTATCTAAATACTAATGCATGTTGTGCATGATGCAAATGCTGATCGGATAACTCCTTGTTGCTGTTTGTTCTTATGCCACATGCTTTACTTCCATTTACTCGTTGGTAAGACAGGTACAGAAGCAAGCCAATGGGTGTTATCATGATGTAATTGTATCTAAACCCGCATGCTCTTACTCTTCTCACTGGTTGGTGAGTGTGTGTTTTTTTGTGGTGTGTGGGGTGGTGTGTGTGTGTGTGTGTGTGTGTGTGTGGTGTGTGTGCCAACAGTGTAACCCGCTGCCACATTGTGTGTGTGTGTGTGTGTGTGTTTTGTGTGGTGTGTGCACCCACGTGCATGTGCATGCTTGCCTGGGTCTCGGTGGTCGGTCTGCCTATCTCAGTTCATTTTGTTTTGCTAGGTGCTCTTAGGTCTTTCTTTTTCTCGGAAAAACAATACGATATTTACCCTTGTTTGTCATACTAATAAGGTTATCAATGAATTAATTATCATTCGCAAAGCTCTTTCTGAGTGTAATCAAAATTTTGGAGTAAGTGATTGAAAGAGATTTAATTTTTGCATCAAGAATGGAAATGTTTTTCTCCTTACTAAAACCAAGCGGTGACAGCATGATCCGTGTCACTGAGAATAGTTTTATGATGAATTTTATAATTTGCATTAACAAGGAATTCAATGGGTTATATGGTTGGGGGTTTTGTTGGTTTGTTTACCGTTGCAATAACCCTCTCAATAATCAGCATGGTTGATCTGAAATCAGCAAGTGTAGAGGTTCTGTTATTTGATGGTTGCAAATATACAATGGGGTTCCTGTGTGTGTGTTTGTGTGTGTGTGTGTGTTGTCCTACAACATTTTGTGTAGAAATGTACAGCTTATTCATCCGGCTTAACATCCACCCATGTTTCTGTCCCATTGAACAGGTATGGGGATAGTGGCAGGTGTTAAAAAAAACAATGACTAGTTACTACACTCGTGAGTAGGAAAGCAGGTGGGGACTGGGAATGTAGTGTGGTAGATAGTTAGAGCCAAAAAAGACATAGGGCGGCCTGAGAAAACAATAACTACGGTGAACAGGTGTTGTAAAGTAATGAAAAGCTAGAAGAAATGGTACCAACGCTACCGGTCATGCACAGCTCACACGGACGGATCGAGCAGAGGCGTAAGAGAAGGAAAAAAGGGGAGAAGCCTTGCAATAGCGCAAGCAGCACGCACCACCGCACCACACAGCACATAACACACTTAACCACACAGACACACACAACACACAACAGGACACACACACAGCAGACCACTACACACACACACAAACACACACACAACACACACACACCGTGTTGAAGTCATAAGATGGGAAGTTCTGGTAGAGAGAGGGGTCAAAAGTATAATATGAGGAGACTCAGTAAATTGGGTTTATGGAGTGCGCTAACATGTTTAAGTAAAAAATTCAAGTCGAGGTAATCTCATTATTATTATGGTTCAGTATTGGCAGTTTACTTCTGATAATGGTTCGTTTGATAATTCTTTTTGTTGTTG
>JADBJO010021447.1:0-29534 GCA_016801955.1 Conus betulinus
GAGCAGAGGAAAAACTCGGAGGTTACACGCATTTGCAACCTTTCCAAAGACAACCTTTTCACAACCCATCCCAAAACCGAGCACTGTTTGTTCCCCATGCCCAAACCTTTGTTTCTGGCTTTGCTCGCTATGTGATTATTCATCAAAACAACATAAAAACGCACTATTTCAAGATCCAAAGCGCCCCAAAACACCACCCTGCTGCCCCCTTCGCACACTCCGACAAAAAAAAAAGGGGGGCGGCGGGGATTAAACCATCAAGTGGGCTAACGAATAGATGAGAAAGGATCAGGAAAAAAAGGAAACGCAGACAGGTGGGAGGGAGAAGTGGGATAGAGCAGAGAGAGAGAGAGGGATTAGAGAGGAGAGAGATGAGTGAGGGAGAGGATGCGAGGGAGAGGGAGAGACGAGGAAGAGACGAGAAGGAGAGAGAGATGGACGACGGATGTGACGGGGCGACAGGAAGACAGACAGGACACCAAATTGAGAGGAGACATCACAAAGGACTGCCTGGACTGCCTAACAGAGAGGAGGAGAGAGAGTACGACAGAGAGAGCGACAGAGGAGAGGGACAGACAGACCAGACTGGCTGACAAAGAGAGGGACAGACAGACAGACTGAGAGAGACAGACAGAAACTGAGAAAGAGAGACAGAGATAGAGAGGCAGACTGACTGACAGAGAGAGAGACGAGAGGGAGAGAGAGAGAGGAGAGAAGAGAGAGAGAGAGAGAGAGAAGAGGAGAGAGAGATGGGGAAAAATGGTAAAAGGGAGGCGCTGGGAATTAAAACTGGCGAATAAAAGGCGTTTAGATTGTGGGCTGGAGTGTCGTCGGAAAGGGTTGATCCATCACCGGCATATTGCCCACCATCGATTCTCAAGTGTGGACGCCTACCACCATCTATCACCACGAGTTATTGGCCTGTCTTTGAATAAAACACAACACACACACACACACACCACACACAGAGAGAGAGAGAGAGAGAGAGAGAGAGGAGAGAGAGAGAGAGAGATAGAGAGAGAGAGAGAGAGCAATAACTTTAAACCTTCCGTTCTCTCTCTCTCTCTCTCTCTCTCTCTCTCTCTCTCTCTCACACACACACACACCCCACACACACACACACACACACACACACCACAACACACACCACACACGCACGCACGCACGCGCACGCGCACAGATAGCAATAACTTTAAACCTTCCGCTGACGTGCGCACCCGACCCCTTTCTCTCCTCTTCCCTCCCTCCTTCCCCTACCATTTGTCAACAATCAAATCTCTTCTTTGTTTTTACAACACACACATTCAAAACTCCCCCCCCCCCCCCCCCCCCCCCCACCACACACACACACACACACAAGCACGCACACACACAATCACGCGCCACTTATTTCGCGCCGAGATCAGGGTGAATTTCCATTCATTTAACAAGGAAGAAGAAACAAAATCCATTCATTCAAACACAATTTCCTCGATTGTTTGAAATTCACATCGTTGTTTGTATTGTGATTTTCAGAAGCAAAAAAAAATAATAAGTAAAAGTTAAAAGTGGAAGAGAAAGAAATCGTCGTTGATCAACTATTGATATTACGTGATATTTCTGTTCCTCGTGAATAAATGTATGTTTAAACAGTCAAAGCAAAAAGGAAAACAAACTACTTTGAGAGGGGGCATCCAAGTGTTTGAGCTTGCGAGCCTGTGCGTGTCCATGCGCTTCAACATACATCGGGGAGAGAGAGGGAAGCGGGGAGATGTGCAACGGAATCTATTACTTGTAAAATTCCGAAGAGATTTTCCACATGTTACACTTTCACCCCCCATCTCACCCCCACTCCCTACACCGCATCCACCCTTTTTATCTTTTCCCCTCCTTAAGCCTGAAGCTGAAATCGCAATCGTCACTTGTCTTGTAAAACTGGAAAGACAGGGGGTTAGTTACCGCCAAGGACACAGACAGGGGACAGGACCTGACTGTGAAATTCCTATCAGTCTATCTGCTATTATCTTTCTTTCGTTCGTTCGTTACTTTTTTCCTACCTATCTATTCATCTTCCCACCTACTAGTCCGTCTACCTAACGGCGTGAAAGAAAAAGGGAGATCACTAACGGGATCACACTGTCGGGAATGGTGAGGGCGTGGACAAAGAGAGCCAGGAGTGAACTGCATTGGTATGCTGGACGGATGAAAGGAGAAGTCGTGGAAAAGGGGTGACGGAAGAAGGAATGGAGTCAGGGGGCAGCGGGGAAGGGAATGTTACGGAGAAGGAAAAAATAGGGGGGGGCGGGCGATGATGGGTCCTTCTTCAGCATACTAAGAGAACACGTTTTATCGCACGCTGGTGACAAACAGTGCAAGGAAACTTTGGTGAGATGCGTTTCACAGACGCAAAAGGATAGAAGCATCGCGAGTGTGTGGCGACCTGTCGGCGTAAAAATGGCTTGTTTATATTTATATCTCAAAACTGGCTTGGCATGCTAGAGAAAGACAGCGGCACGTAGGATGTTTCCGATCAACTAACACACGAACCTGTCACTGAATGTCATGGCGTCAACCAGATGTGTCAAGCGGCTGCCTGACATTATCATCATCATACCTCTCCTGCAAAAGCGTCAGATGTATTGAATACGGACCCAGATGCAGAAACCACAAACAACACCCCCCCCCCCCCCCCTCTCTCTCTCTCTCTCCTCTCTCTCTCTCTCTCTCCTCTCTCTCTCTGTGTGTTGTGTGTGTGTGTGTGTGTGTGTGTGTGTGTGTGTGGTGTGTGTGTGAGGTGTGGGGTGGGGTGGGGGACAAAACAACGTACGAAATCAGCTTCTCCTGGCACGATCTCTTTGTCGCTCTTTGGGTTTGTTTCGCCGTCATCACTTCGCTGCAAAAAAACCCGTAATATGCATCGCGGTTAAGAAATTCAGCTCGACTGTCGTCTTGCTTCCTATGCTGGAGGAAAGTTCGGCACCTTCCGCGCCAGAAGTCACTATTCAAGAAATTCCAATCGGGAGAAACAACAGCAACAGAATCCGCTTTCTATGCATGCTGTGAACTGTGCAGTACTGTGTAATTCAACCAGTCAGCGGCGGGCTCTTTGGTCTACGACAGAAGGACGGACACCATTCCTGTTACCATTTTTCAAACATTTGGGAATAACAAGAAGTCCGAGGTGCAAGTAGTTCGTGAAAAAAAAAAGAACATGGAAGACAGAAGACAGAGAACGACAGCAGACGGGGGATAAATGGGAAGAAGAACGTGGGCGAAGTCGAAGGCAGAAAGGATGGCTGCAAACAGACAGAAGGAAGAGATAAACTGCATTTTAACAGAAACAGTCACTGGACAGATGGACAGATGTAAAGATCAGAGAAGCAAAAAACGAGTAACATCATTTTACTACTCATCAACCATCCAAATACGGGCATCCTCTCCTATAAATCAGCCTTCAATCTGTTTGGTTATTGTTACAACAAGCAATGAGGTAAAACAAAAACAGCTGTTGTATCCTTCCCTCCTTCACCTTCCCATATAATCATAGTAGATACATCCATACTGGTATAATAACAACATACCTTTTTGTACCATTACAAAATACGCACCGTCGGAGTCGGTATGAATGTGTGCTGTACGTGGCGTACAACGCAGATCACAGTGAGTACAACACCCCGTAATACATGATTAGGGAGTGTGACGAACCACCACAGATCTTTCGCCTCTACACGCGCTGTCTAACTGCATGAAACTGGTTTTCTATCAGATTACTTTCGTAGCTTGTGCTGACTAGTTGATGTGGGAGCAGCTGGCAAAATACATCCATGACAATGACGCAGCCCTACCTGATACGGACCACCGTGATCGGCTGGACTATAAACATGACTGCACTTGAAGATGACGCTGTCTTACTCGTCCCTCAAACTGAGAAGGGGTGTCTGTACAAACTGTGACATGCGCGGTAGTTTATCGGACCATCACACACACACAGACGTGTAGACAGGCCTGCGTGCCACAACGCTGTGTAACCGTACGGATGATATTTCCATCATCACCACATCTACATCTACGTGGCCATGAGACAGACAGGGGGGGGGGGGGGGGAGGAGTAAAGCAAAAAGGCCCTAGAGGAAGCTCCAGACGGCCACGACCTTTGATGAAGATCTTCCCCCCGGCCTTTGATGGAACAGGGGGACTCCCCGGAAAGACAAGATGCTATTACTACACATCGTGCCACCCACCACCTCCGCCCCTCAACCCCAACCCCATCTCCCACTTCTCCCTCCCCCTCTTTCCATCCCACCTCTCGCTTAATCCCGCCCACACACCCACCCCCCCCTCCCTTCCGTGTCCTTTCCTTTTCTACACCCCCCCCCCCCCCCCCTCCTCCTCTCCATCCACCCTCCATCGCCAAGCTTGTCTCCTATCCGAATCTGTGTACCCCGCTCCTCCCCCCCCCCCCCCCCCCGCGCCTCCTTACTCCCCCATCCACCAACCTCCACCCCTAACTCCACCACCACAAACACCCCCTTTCTGTCCTCTCTTCCCTGTCCACCTTTCCCCACCCCCATCCCCCCACCCCCTACCCCCACCCCTCCTGACGTCATTCGTAACGTTTCTGGATCCATTTCCGGTGCTTTCTCTTTGAGCCGGGGAGGAGGTCATTCCAGAGGGCCCAGGCTGGTAGTGAAAGTGGCGGTAGTAGAGGTGCCTTGCAAAAGAGGTCTCCTCCCAGTCCTAGAGTGACAGGGAGGGGGTGGGTAGGGAGCAGGGGTGGGGGTGGGGGTGACCAGTGAGGGGCTGGAGGGAAGAAGGAGGGGGAAGGACGCGGCGTGAGTCAGCAGAGGTACTGATTAACACACTTTCTCCATCCATTTTACTCTGAGACCCAACCAAAACCCCAGAGACAGAGAGACAGACAGACAGACAGACAGAGACAGACAGAGACAGACACAGACAGACAGAGAGAGAACCGGAGCGGGGAGCCCGCGGGGGGTCTATCATTAGATTTCACATTTCAATCAGATCAGATCTTGTGAGAAACCTGCGGGAGTGCGAGAGAGAGAGAAAGAGAGAAGGAGCGCGGGGGGGGGGGGGGGGGGGGGGGGGGGGGGGGGGTTAGAGGGGACTGGAGTGGGGAAGATGGATGGAAGGGTTAGGATGCCGGTGGGAGCGAGAGACACAGAGAGGAGGGGAGGGAGGGAGGGAGGAAAGGGGGTGAGATAAAAATTTAAAGACAAACGGGAAGTTCAAGGAAAGATGAAAGGAGACTGTCATCAGATACATCCGCTGCCAGAAGAAGACAGAGCTTTAGAGCAAGCAATATGAGCTGAAAAAGGATTCCCAAGTATCAGGCAAATATACAATCAATTTATGTACACACTGGTTGACACAGCTGCGCTGACTCAACTGTGAGTGCTACATGAGCTCCAAATGCACTGTTCATGAAACACATTCTTCAATAGAACAGAACAAAACAAAAACAAAGTACAACAATAACAAAGAGAAGGTTCAGAATGGCATGGGAAATATCAAAGAAACTGTTTGCGTTAGCACTTTCTTTTTTTCCAGTTCATACATTGCCAGAGCTTGATGTAAAGATGTCAACACAAACATGTTCAATAGTGTTGACTCCAACCTTGTCCAAACATGAAATCATTATAGGGATACTGAAGGTTTCAAGATCTTCAGCACGTTTCCAGAGAGGATAATCTTGGAGATTTTGAGACATTGTAAACAAAGAAACAAGAAAGCAAAGGAGTATTACTGTATTATCTAAAAACCATAGAAACACTCATAGAATGCTGGTTAAAAAAAATGATGAGCACTCTGAAGAATGTTCTGTACTGACAGAGTAATTCCCACATGAACAATCAATGTAATACATCATAACAGCAAGACCAGACCAATGTACAAAAGCAAGTACAATAGTAGCCTCATGGAAGCAGTTCTCTGAAATGCCAGTCTTGACTTCACTTAACTCCTATGCCCGTGAAACTCTGCATGTGAAGTATTCCACAACAACATCGAACGGAACACCACAGTACACATTACTCACACATAAACTGTGTTTGACAAATCATGAATTTGATCTTCTTTTTTCATATCAGTGGTTGCTGCATTTCAAGGTCTTCAATGGTTAAAATTCAAAATCCTTAATAGTGAAGACTGTCGGTCACCTTTTATAAGTGAATTGGACTTTGGAAAAAGGTGGAAATTTGGTTGCTGAAACTAAACACAACTCTTTCTTCCCACCCAACAATGAAAAGCATAAAAGAAGTTAATGCTGTTCACCATCCTCATTTCAGCAAGGACATTCTGCTCAGCAGCACTCATGATGTGTTTGATGGTAGGCTAGGTTTCAAAGCAAAGAACCTGATTTTCACCCTTGTTTCCCATTGTTGTTATATGATGGTTTACTACAAAAAGCTACTTTTCTGCTTCTTCTCGCCCTCACATTATCATTTTCTGCTACTAATTCATTTATCAACACTTTTTTCTTTTTAGCATATATGTAATTTATTCAAAAGAAAACAAATGTTCTATTTACAGGCATTACACCGGAGGTATGCATTTCATTATACCGGAGGTATGCATTTCAATCTACAATCTATCTCCTGCTTGCTCCAAAGCTCCAATCTTTCCCCCAAACAAAACATTGGTGTTCTTCATTTGCCCAGCACTGAAATGCCGAGATATTTGATAAAAAGGCACAAATCACTTTAAGTACGAAAAAACCATTGTGTTTTTAATCAGCCAGATGTAGGAGGAGTGGAACACAGTCTGTGGGTGATTTCATGCAGATTTCATCAGGATTATACCATCTAAATACACATCAGAACAACCAGAAGTATATCAACGGAGGACCATCATGTAAAAAAAAAAAAAAAACCAGAGGAAAAAGACCGCAAACCAAAGTTCACACTTCCAAATACTCCATAATCATCTCACAGAATCTAGTCAGACTGAACATGTTTAACTTGCTATTGTTCAAGTATTTTATACCCACAATCTTACTCAATGCATATGCCCCTCTTTTCATAAGAGAAACATTAATTACTACTTTGGTCTTCAGGATGGCTCATTAGTGTGTGAGTGCGAGTGCGAGTGTGTGCGAGTGTGTGTGTGTGTGTGTGTGTGTGTGTGCGTGTGATACAGCACTTCCACCACAATAGAAATGTGGTCACAAATTATTATGTGTGTGATAATTATAAATAAAAGTGTAAACTGATAGCCACTCACCCCTATCTAACCCACAGAGAGGCACTGAGACTGTGCACTGGCTTGATCAAGTGACATTAGGTCGTCTGATCAAATGAGCATTACTCTGATGCTCTTGGTGGCAGAATCTCCCCGCCGCATGTATCTACACATATTTGTTTTCGTTTTGACCGCCTTCTCTTCTCTGCCCCGTCGATGGTCTGTACAACAGTTGATTAGATCTCCTGCACTACTTCAACTCCCAGACCCCACTGAGGAAAAGCAAAAACCGCTAAAATTCTTGGGTGGTCCAGCAGGCAGGCTCCCCCACTCCTGCAGATATTTTCAAACCAGCTTTCAAGATAGTGTCGCCTGATTCTTTTTCAGTGTCCACTGACATCCCCTCCACTTTTCCATTCCACCATGAACAGGACCATTTGTTTGTTCAGTTTTTGTCAGTCTCTTTCACCTCTGCAGTTGTCTTGCCAATGCATGACATCAGAACGGGACATTATCTTGCCTTCAGTCAGGGTGAGCAAAATGGCAACAGCCGGCCTACATGAAGTGTACACCACATTTTATGATGTCAGTGTTGTATGCTGACATACAAGAAAAGCGCCAAGCGCTCAGCAGATTCCACCAACACTTTAATGCCTGGTTCAATGGAAAATTATGGGAGAGAAGTTTTGTGTTCTCCCCACTGTTTCTTTGCTTCGTTCTGTTTTCCCTGGGCCTGTAACCCCACTGTTGCCAGAGTGTATCCACAAACTAAAGTGGAAGATGCCAAAAATGAGATTTCATATACAAGCTATTGCTTATTGGTGAAAGCACTAGACTCGGCACTACATGCACTTACATTTAACAGGTGTAATTACCACTCACACCTTTCTGTCCAGATTTTGTCTTTATACGTTAGCTAAATTTGTTATGTTTTTGTTAAATTGAATCATCTACCCACCATGCATGCTTTGAACCCAAAACACAGCGATAAGTGAACTCACTGCAAATCGCAAAGCTACATGTCAACATAACAAATTGTGAAATATCGCCAGGGCTTGATCCCAGACAGTGGCCAGTGAACACACAAACGCAAACCACAAAGCTCCCATGTCAACATAATGTATCATCAAACATCACCAGGATACGAACCCCAGAACAGCGGTCAGCAAATACACACAGCAACCACAAAGCTCCATGTCAACAAAACAGAACTCACCACACATCACCAGTACTCAGAAACATACCCACCAGCAGTTCACACAAAAAAAAAGCCACCGCACAAGTAACTGGCACACTGACCAAAGCAGCTAGTCACTGTGATGTTTTGTTTTTTTCTTTTTCATCTTGGTCTTTTGTACATAACACAGTTTCATCAGCAGACAACCAACAGCAACACAACACAACCAGCATGTCCTGTAATTCATATCAACAAATGTACAGCTGCACAACACCCATAACAGTCCGTCTGACCTCCTCTGTCAGACCACTGTCAAGGCACTGTAGACAGAATCCCACCAGCTTCTTCATCACTTTCCCCTGCCCCCATGGGATACATGTGG
This sequence comes from Conus betulinus, assembly GCA_016801955.1. Lineage (NCBI taxonomy): Eukaryota > Metazoa > Mollusca > Gastropoda > Neogastropoda > Conidae > Conus > Conus betulinus. Next base: position 8,739 of record JADBJO010021447.1, read on the forward strand.
GAAGGAAGAGAACAGATCCATCCATATCGTCAACCCTATCCCATCTCTACAACTCATATCACAAGCCACCGGTCTGCCCCCATGGGACACAGCAGGGATGGAAGAGAAATATCCATCCATATGGCCAGCTGTGTCTCCCATAACAGCAGCCCATATCACAAGTCATAGGTCTGCCCCTCTTGAGGTTTGATCTTCCCTCCAAAGACAGGACACAGACACTGATAATTTCACATTCCAATAATCCACCCAAGCCCTATCAGGAAATTCACAAGGATTTGCCATGAAAAAAAAAGTAAAAAGAAAATAAATAAATAAAAAAGAAAAAAAGAGCATGCTGAAAATTTCTCTACAGCACAAGAGCACTTGACATTTTTGATAACAGGTACATGAAATTTTGCTGCAGAAAGAACAGCTATAACCACTGCAAACAAGGTGTACAAAGTTGTTCTTCTCAACAGTACTAAAGTAACCAGGACTTGCTACAGAGGGAATGGCATAAATCATTGCTCAACGTGAATGACATCAGTCTCTCCTAACAGAAGCAGATTAATCAGAATTGATTACAGATAAAAACAGATAAACAAAATCAGCTATGATGTGAACATTTAATCTTTTTGACACTAGCAGACTAACAAGGATTTGCTACAGACAGAACAGCTAAAAACATGGCTACAGTGTTTACAAAGTGGATCCCCTTGATAGGAATAGATTAATGAGGATATGCAACTGAAAAAAAAAGGTGGAAAACATTGCTACAACATGTACAAGTTTGATTTTTTTTTTCAAATAGAAGATAATGAGGATTTTTGTTACTGGAAATTTCGCCACAATGGTGTAAGCAAGTAATCCTACTGTGAGTGTGCCTTTGTGGCACGCTGGCTGCCGACAGCTAGGACAGCACAGTGGGTCGCTCTGCCTTGAAGACAAACAAGATGTCCTCGTCTGTGCCATCAGATCTGCGTGCCTTGTCAAAAGATTCATATCGACAACAGCACAGATCTGTAACAGATATCAAAAAAGAAAAAAAAAAGAAAAAAAAAGTCACACATTCACAAAAAACACACAACAAAGCTGAACTATAAACAAACAAAAAAAAAGTGTGAGTGAGTGGAAAATATGTTCAAGTAAAAGAAATACTCTTTTCTTTTTGCACAACTCAGACTTATATACCCATTCATGACGGACTTAATTTGCCATAATTTCTGAACAATCTATTTTGTCACAATCTTCAAAGCTCTTCTTCTTGGCTGATGTACCCCCTGTATGATGGCATCCCTCCTGTCGCTGTACTGAGCTACTGTCCCATCTGTACAAAGGATCTGCCATCCCCCTCTGTGTCCAGGTCACACAGCTCACAGGTCAGACTGTCCAGTCAGTACATCAGTCTACACTCTGATCCCACTCTATGTCCAGATCACACAGCTCACAGGTCAGACTGTCCAGTCACCACATCACTCCACACTCTAATCCCACTCTATGTCCCGGTCACACAGCTCACAGTGTGATTTGTCCTGTCAGCACTTCAGTCTTAACACAGATCCAACTCTGTATCTGAGTCATACAGCCCACAGCTTGATTCATCTGTCCAGTCAGCTCATCAATCTACAGTCAGATCCCATTTTGTGACAATCTGAAGGGCTATCTCGCAAAGTATGGTATGGCATTTCTTGACTTTCTGGGCACACAACTTTTTTTCTTTTTTTAAGATACAGATTTTCAAGCTACTTCATACCTGAATTCAAGTTACAACAAGCTCTATCTTGGTCATATAAACCTATATTTCTTGCATCTTGGCCATATAAACTTGTATCATGAGCCAATGAACAGCACTGCTGGTAGACATGTAACTATGCCTCCTTTATTAACAATCTCATAGTAGACACGACCTTTGTTTCAGTTTGATTCATTCCACTGCCATTTAATCTGTAGGGTGCAATTCTTCAGACTGTAAAAAAGAAAGGTACCAAAACCCAAGCAGGCCAATCTCACTGATGACGAGTTCTGTGCACCAGCAGAGCTGTTTATAGTAAAACTACTACTGGTCTATTTTTTTCAACAAAAAAAATAATAAAAAACAAACAAACAAAAAAAAACTATGTGTTTTCTACAAAGAGTGTGTACAAATCTAAAAAAATATGTAAAATATGGGTGAGGTGGGTGGGATGGGGATTCGTTCACCCCTACCATCACACAGCAGAGGGTAGAGCTTACTAGGATCTTGATCTTGTAGTAACTACAATAAAATAACATTCTAGTAAAGCTGAATTCTTTTCATACCCGATTCACTTGCATGTTTTGGAACAAATTCTGGTCTCTTAACATTTTTTTCTTCTTTTTTTAAAAATATTTCAGGGGCTGTTGTCTTCCCTGTCATTACATATCAGCATATTGTCGAAAGAACCAAAAATGATTTTGCACACATCAATTAGCAAGAGTTGTCATTCTTTGGTCAAAGCACTCCCAAACTGGCGCAACAAGGTAACACCACAGTTACATTCTTCAAGAGCAATTATTGCTCAAGAACTTTGCCTCTAGATTTTATTCCCTTTTGAGGACATTGTTCTAAAAATCATTGTATTCATCATATTTCTTGTCAAACATGTGTACACAATACGGAGAAAGTGTATAGATAAACAGATCAGCACCAGTCAAGCATTGCTATGGCTCGCACTTATGGCAATTTGCCTTGGGTATTTCATCATGTGACAAGCTGTAAAAGAACCTGCTTCAAAACACTCACTGCTCTACATCAAGTGGAACTGTTTGGAATGTGCATTTCATCTGGAAAGGGCTTGGCGAGACGCAGACCTAACAATACTCATAGCATCCACAGTCCAGCGTCTTGGTCCTGACACAGATGAAAGCATGTTTAAGACTGAAGGTTCTGAAAACCTGACTCTCATAATACACCTTCCACTGGAGAATACAACACGTCCAAACTGAACGCATCAAACCACTAGCTTTCCCTTCAATCCACAACATTATCTAGCAACACTGAGCTGTCAAACGACCTTTCACATGTCAAAGATCACCAAACAGAATACAATGTCCATGGTGGTGTAGCAATGCCTCTTGTGCTTTGTACAAGACACAATTCATCCTTGAAGCAAGACAAAAGAAGAAACAGCAACCAGAAAGACATGTTTGAGCCACTACCAACATGACAAGGAGATCCTGGCTGTGATTGTGTTAGGAAGATCAAGACCTGGAATGAGCAAGCTGTGAGAATGGTCACTGAGACAGCACAGAAGACAAAAAGAAGAAAAAAAAAAAAAGTAAAATATACCACTACACAAAGTCACAGAACTGCAGCAGAACTAGTTCATTCAGTCACCACACATCATCAACGGCCAGCAGTGGCCATGTCCACACAAGCATCTTCATACTCACTCTCATCTTTGTTGGGGTTCTTGTAGAAGATATACTGTTTCCTTTTGTCAAAACCACACACCACAATGAAATGTCCTGAAAAACACACACAATCTCATTGGTTGGTGTACAACAAAAAAAATAAATAACGCACAAAGGAATCTAATATATGAAATTAGGGGTGTAGAGATCAGACACATTCAAATACGAATTTAACGCTTGAACTACAATTTTTTTTTTTTTAAACATTACACTTCTGCAGCAACCAGGATTCACAACAAACTTAACAAACAATCTTTATTATTCACTGAAAAAAATCACCAAACTCAAGCTGATAAATTAAACTCGCACCCAATTCTGTGTTAGAATCTGGAGTGGAAGTCGCTTACTGTAGCTCTGTCTCTGTGTATGACTAACAGTGATGTCAAACTGCCCACAGGGATCACTCATCCTGCACTCACATGTGTCTTGTTCAGGGGTGAAATGGATGCCATCTTCAATAAATAAAATACAACCAAAAAGAAAAGAAACGGTCTTTAAATATCACAGAATTCTTGATAACCTGTAAATGGCAGAAATGAAACGGTCCTTTTCTGAAGACATTTCCTGACTCGTGGTTCACTGATCCTGTGGACTGCCACCAGGCGGAACTGAATGAAAAATTACACACAAAAAAACCCTGAAAGGAAAAGGAGTCGTCTTCATGCTAATTCCCTCCAACCATCATCACCACTGTTCTGTGATACACACTGAGTAGTTGAAGTTCTTCACAGCCCTTTGTGCTTCTACACATAAGATGCAGGTATCATGTTTGGGAGCCAGTCCTGCTTTGTCCATACAGGGCCTCTTCCATCTGCTTTTGTGACTCCATTCTCGCTATATCCTTTGGATGATCTTGGACTGGGGAATACCGTCTGGTAACAGCCAGCAGAGGATGTCTGCCAGCCTGTTGTTGATTCACTGACTGAATACAGTATAGTCTACTGACCTATTGCTTTTTTTCACTGCCCAATATGTTGCATAATAAGTCTGCCAGTCCATGATTGGTTCCCTGAATGATACAGTGTAGTCTGCCTGCCTATGTTTGACTCACTATATGATAATGTGGTCTGCCAGCCTGTGGTTGATTCACTACATGACAATGTGGTCCGCCAGCCTGTGGTTGATTCACTACATATAATGTGGTCTGCCACTTTGTGGTCGATTCACTACATAATGCCAATGCGGGTCTGCCAATTTGTGGTCGATTCACTACATGATTGTGGTCTGCCAGCCTGTGGTTGATTCATTACATGATAATGTGGTCTGCCAGCCTTTGGTTGATTCACTGAATGATACAATGTGGTGCTCCAGCCTATGGTCGATTCACAGCCTGATACAATGTTATCTGCCAACCTACGGTTTGACTGACAGCTTGATATCGTGTTGTCTGGCAACCTATGGTTTGATTCACTGCCTGATTTAGAGTAGTCTGTCCTCTATGAAATATAAAGGAGCCAAGCGAACCTTTTTTTTTTTTAGCACCTGTGATCCCTTTTAATATATTCTACCCAAGATACATAATAACTGCAAGTGACTGAAATGGTCTGTTACAAACATCTTACAACAGACCAACAGGCACAGCCACAACAAAGTACTTCTACTGCTAGAGTTTTAAACAAGAACTCTGGTAGCATTTTCAGGGGCAATTCAATTTTAAAGAACAGAATCTCACTTTCACCAATTCATCTGAGGCTTTACTGGTAATTCAGTATATAATATACAAAAAAAAATTTCTAAGAAAAAAAAAATCCAACGACAATGAAAACAATAGAAACAAAACCATGGATCTGAAACCATTAACTATACTGAATTTGCTAATCATGCAACACTTCCATATACTTGTTTGTTCGTTTAAGTGTGGAGTGATAGGTGTTTATGTCATTAGAAGGTGTACAAAATAATCAAGAAGTGACAGAACAGGTCTAAATAGTTAATCTGCAAGGATAACCGGGCCCTCTGATATTTGATCTGAAACTACATTGGTGGGATGCTGAGAATCGCTGATGACACAGCAGGTGTGTGATGACAGCATATGTGTGGCAACACAGAGTGATGTCCCTTACCTTGGTATCCTGAGGAGCCCATCATACAGCACACACAGCACCGGCCGATCTGATACAGAGCAAGTCACAGACTGTTTAGGACACTGTATATGATACAGACATGCTCATCTTACAGTATACCCAGCATCGGCAATACAGACATGCTCACCTTACAGCACACACAGCATCGGCCAGTCTGATACAGAGCAACAGTCCACAGACCAGTTAGTACACTGCACATGATACAGACATGCTCATCTTACAGCACACACAGCAACAGCCAATCTGATACAGAGCAACCAGTGACTGGATAAAAACACTGTGTATCACACACACGTTCTCATCATACAGCACGCACAGCATCGGCCAATCTAACACAGGGCAGCAGTCACAAACTGGTTAGGACACTGTGTATGATACACACAGGCCTCATCACACAGCGCACACAGCATGGCCAACTAAACACAGCGCAACAGTTACAGACTGGTTATAACACTGTACATGAAACATTCTCATCATACAGAACACACAGCATCGGCCAATCTTATACAAAACATCAGTCAGTGACTGGTTGTGATACTCTGCATGACAGATATTTTGCACATACTGACATGCGTACAGAATGGCAGGCATCAGTTCAAGCAAGCACAAAACAACACAGACAGGAACAGACGTGATCTAAAACCTTTCGGGATGGCACAAGCAAACGGCCATTTCTGATTTTCAGTGCAAAATAATGTTGCCAATGTACATGCATGGCATGTATGTGCATAGATTGAGTGGCTGGCTCACAGAGAAATACCATCAGACATGAGCAGTGCTCATTCTGACAATTTGTGCAGTGATTGAGACCAGTTTGTCCGTCCAAGTGTTACGAATATTTTCAAATATACTTTGTTTCTGGAGTACACCAGACATACTCAAATATTTCAGGCAAACACATACACACACACACACACACACACACAAACTTGCTTACACTAAACATGCTACAGGTATACTTTTCCAAAAAGTGAGTGTATTTTTAACAAAGAGTCTGTACAAACCCCACCAAGCTTTTGTAGTAACAGGGAAGGAGGGGTTTCTTTCCCCTGCCGTCACACATTTAACACTGACAGAGAAAACATTCCTGATCTTACAGTAGCAACAGTAAAACTTTGTAAGTTACAGTAACAATTTCTTTCATACTAGTTTTGTTGGCATACTTTGGCACAAACTCATGCTCTCTTTGCCAAATCAATAATAATTCTTTGTTCAAACTTACAAAAAAAAGCAAAATGCCTTATCCTTACTTGGTATGAAACATCACCACTTTCCTTCACCTTTAAAAAAAAAAAAGTTTTTTTTTTTTTCACGGCCTGTAGCCCCTGCTGCTGTTCCTACAAATCACCATACTGTTGCTGAAGCAGACGCAGCCAGATGCAATTCTATACTTGAGAGTTCGCAGAGTTGTCTCTCTTTGGTCAAAGTACCAAGATAGGCACAACACTACCACGGATGCACTCCACAAGAATACTAACTGCTCAAGAACTTCGTGATGAGATTTTATTCTTTGGTTTTTCTTTTTTTTACTTAATCTGTTTGTCATATTTTCGCCAATCGTGTACAAATTTAAGTGAACACACATGGGCAAACAGGCCTGACACTCTCACTCTCCTCTCCTTCACACATACACACACACACACACACACACACACACACACACACACACACGCACATACTTCCTGTGGGTATAACCGAGACTTGGTCAGCATTGTAAAGAACTACAGATACTAAAAATTCATTCTCAGATAACTCTTCCCCATTAAGGTAACATGCTTGCAAAATGTTCTAAATCAAAATGATCCTAAAATCAGAGAAAGGAGACTCTTTTAAAGGCAAGTGCCTTGGCCACTATCATTTTTCTTTTCTTTTCTTTTCTCTTCTTTTTTTTTTTTTTTTTGCTCTTCTCATTCCGACACTCCACACCCCCCTCCTTCCCCTGTTCACAGCTGCAGCCAAGCCCAGCCCACTGCAGCCCCGGCACAGGCAGTCCACTGGGAACAGTCAATGTCAAGTCGTTAAAGGCAACCCATTGGAGGAGATACTGCACCGCTGCGAAGTCACTTCAGTGGTACCTGTTCTGATCCAACATGTTCATCCAGCATACCACCTACTAGGCCCCCTATTGACGTTAATAGCTGCTTAGTCTTGGAGCCATCATGAGCGAGTTCTCCCTCCAGAGGATGCCACCACATCTGACAGCCCCCATGAACTTGCCAATACTGGTGACCAAACAGAACCAAACCAAGGCTACAGACTAAGAGAGAACATCAAAACTGAGGTCACCATGACAGCAGGGCATGAAGAGCCACAAAATTTAAGACTTTTTTTTTTTTTAGTGCCAATCGATGAGAATGAGGATGATGAAAATGATGTTACGGATTTCCCTTCCAGTCTGAGAATGCATGACAGGGTTGTATTCTACGCTTACTTTCATATGTATCTCAGCATCACTCAGGCTTGAGAGATATAGAGACCTGCAGCTTTGGTCCAGAAATATGAGCAACACTCTGAGAGGCATCCATTTGTGGATGAAACTTGACTGTTTGGTCCCAGTCTTCCCAACTGAGCCCGTAGGAAACTCAACTCTGAGTAGGAGTTGGTCGGGGCAAGAATATCCCACATGGTCCAGATGGGAACAGAACCCACAACCTCCCAGGCCGAAGTCTGCGACACTAACCACTTCACCACAGTGGCTGGTGACACTATCACTTATTATCACTTTCATATACGAAGAAATGATCCTTATAAGTCAGTTTGTAAGCTCTGAGGACAGTGAAAGAACAGGTTATCAACAACTTTGAAAAAGTAAAAAAAACAGTTTTAGAACTGTCTGAAAAAACTCATGGATGTTCAACTTACTCATATCCAATCCCAACTGCGTCCAAAACAATGGTCTTTGTGTGCTGGTCATGGTAAGCATGCATGAGCATATTACTGTGGAAATGCTCATGCGTGCAAACCTATGTATAAGAGTGTAAGGGAAATAATAGAATGAAGGGACTGATGCATTTGGCACTACATACAAAGCTGCCAAGGCCTCAAAGCATTAGAAAAAAAAAGTAGAACATCTGTCATTTTTAGTGTAGCATTCCAAACTTAAGCATATTCTCATAATATTAAATATGTGATATCAACAAACTGTAGGGGGATTCGTTTTCTCCCTTTTCTTCTTTGAAGCGGTTCCTACGACATTGTCAATATCTGACATGCTGACTTGACAGCACTTCAGGAAACATTTAGCACTCAACATGATGGTGGACTGAGAAGTGGGAAATCTCCCCGGTTGTGGTCCCAGTCCTTCCCAACTGAGCCAGTACAAACTCAACTCTGGGTTGGAGCTGGTCAGGGAAGAAAAATCCATAAGGCAATCTGGTGGAAACTGAACCCCAACGACCCTTCCAAGGCAGAGTCTGCGATGCTATTACTACTTCACCACCTGGTTTCGACTTGATCTAGAACAAATCAAAATGGCTGAAAACAAACAAATCAATAAGGCAGGAAAACTGCTGTCATCTCCAGCAATTTTGCTTCTGTTTTCTTTTGCCTTTCCTTAACAACTTAACCACTGATTGACAAAATCAGTCAAAAGTCTGAAAATCTACATTGGTGGGGGTTCTGGTCAAGCCACCACCAAAGGGTATGAGTGGGTTCTTTTTTTTTTTCCTTTTTAAAAACATTTTTGTTGTGTAGCTTTTTGTGAGATTTCAGCCATGTAGTTTGTCACGGTAATTGTAGCATCTACGCCAAGGCATACCACTTGGCAGCTCTATGTATGCATTCTTTTTATTGGAACCTCATTCTCTTTCCTAGAATTTTTCATTGAAATTTCTACTCTCCTGTTTTCTCCTTCTTTTCCTTCTTCTTTTCTTTTCTTTTTCAATGGAATGGGTGGATGAAAAAAGGGAACTAGTTGCATGTACCACCTGAAAATAAGATTGACTTCCTTACACACTACACATTCAAACCAACAAAGTCTTTCTCTCTCTTTCTCTTTCTAACACACACCACACACACACACACACATGTACACCACACACAGACTCAAGCACACACACCACAAACACATGTACATACTCAACCTTTATGCAACATTTACAAACACACACGCACATACTCTCTCTCTAACTCGCCACTCTCTCTCTCTCTCCCTCAAACCACCCACATCCACACACATAGAACCACACACGCATACACCACATCACGCACACCCCCACAACACTAACCTCAGGAGGGCCAAAAAAACCAGATACAGTCCAGGTATCTCCAGTCAACAAAACACTGCCACTCCGCCTTCAGTGACATGACAAATGACCTCATCCACTGATATGGTAACTGTCGGAGAGATCAAACAAAGGCAAATGAAGAGCGAATCCTCAAACCAAAAGCAAGAAAAGATGCAACAAATAATAAAATGAATAACATAAAAGGTTCAAAGTATTAATATAGTCACACACACACACACAAACACACATTCTTTTTAGCCGTTCCTTTTTTTTTTTTCAATCACAAATAATATCTCCTCTCTCTTCTTTCTTTTTCTTTTTTGGGCTTCAATTATGATTGGTTCAACAGTTTGTTTTTTTGGTATGTCTCTTCTCCCACCCCCCCCCTCCCCCACCCCTTCACCAATTCCATAGAAAGCAGATAAATAAATGTGTACCGTTTTACAAACGACCACTCCATGGTTGGCTGCATCTTGAAACAGCTTGTTGACCCGTTGCTCATCTTTACTGAAACCCTGAGTAAAATGACTGAAACATTCAAAAAATATGATATACAACACAACACACCGCACACATAATACTACGCACCACCCCTCACCAAACCCTACTTTCCATTACTATTTTTCACCATCACTTCTCCCTTTTTTTTTTCATGAACCTCATTCTGCACTGCCAGTTAGCCCCCCTTCCTTTCCAGTCCTGGAAACCTGTGTGATTAGGCTGGGCTATAAACAGCATAACATGAACTTAAACCAAAACTGCGTTTTCAGACTTCAAACTTACCCCTCCACCCCTGTCCATCACACCTAATTACACAAGTCAAAAAAAGAAGACCCATCAAACTACCATATTCTTAGTTAGATCCCCTCTTCCTCCTCCCCTCCCTTCTAAAAATGATATTCTTAGTCTACTCAGTGAAAATCTCCAAAAAAGTTATCTTCTAAGTTGAGAGTAAAAGCCAATAATCCCGAAAATATGATAGTTTTAAAAAAAAAAATCTAAAAACATGCAACTTTGATAACAAATAAGGACATAAGCATTTCTAACATTGGGTATTCTGGATAATTTAATTTAAATAATGTACTTTTTTTTTTCTTGGCAGGATGGAAGGGAAGAGTTGATGCAGGTGATGTTTTAAAAAAAAAACAAAAAAAACCTAGTTTGTCTAGCACTCTTACAAGCCGCTCAGATAGATAAGGGAAGATTGTGCTCAAAATGCACTGGCAGTCCGATGGCCTGTTTAGTCCTCTCTGTGCTGTGTAGTGCTAGAGGTTATGTCAAGGATCTTTCTACCTGTCTCTCTCTCATGCTGCTCTGAAGGCCGTCTCTACAGGCAGTCCTTTCCCCTTCATCTCTCTCTCTCTCTCTCTCTTGATTGCTCTGCCTATTTTTTTTCTTTTTTTTAACCATCAGTTCCTTTCCACTGGTCAGTCCGCGTGCACAGATGTTTTGTGCAGTATGTTGGGTGATATATGACAGATGTGGGCCAACCAGCTCTTGTCAGTGCTTGTGATCTCTTTCTTGCATTAGCACTGTTCCATTCCTGCTTCAGAGATCCAAGCATGGGGAGGATATTTGGCCAAAAGTATCCTGGGACTATCCTGCATGCATTTGATCCGAATACCTATACCTCCCACTTCTGCTTGATAACGGTTGGTAATTAAAAATGGTTGAAGCAGCCGGGATGAAGTGTAATATTCACACTCCACCACCACCACCAAACAACAAGTAATTGAATAAAACAGCAGCTCAAATAAAAACACTACATAAAACTTTAAGCATTTTTTCATGACTCTAGAAATCAACCCTTTGACTGACCAATCAATAAAATATAAACAAAACATAAAATTTTTCTTTTCCCCAGATTTTCACCTGCAGGCTGCTTGAAGAGTTCCCCCAGTAGCCTCAGACCTATCCCTGTAAGGTGATAGAACAACATTCCACAGTATCCTCATATGTAATCTCAAAGTATGGATGATAATGTCCCAAGGTATCCTCAGTTACTCACCTCATAAGTATGGCTGCGCATGTTTCCTCAGTATCCTTGGATTTTTCTCTTAGCATCAAGAGTCTGAAGAGCTCCCAAGGTCTCCTCAGACTTGTCACAGAAGTAGGGGCTGGAGTTTCCTAATGTATCCTCAGACTTACCTCAGAAGCTGGCTAAAGAGTTCCCAAGATCCTCATAAAAAGTGTGACTTTTTCCCTTCTAAGCGTGCCTAATGAGATCACCATAAATCCTCAGACTTCCTTCAGAAGTAATGGCTGAAGAGTATCTCATCTCTTCTCACGCTTACCTCAGAAGTATGGCTGAAGAGTTCCCAAGGTATTTTGAGATCTGAAATGACAAGTGTGCGCAGTTCTCTTTCAAGCGTGGCTGAAGAGATCACCATAAATCCTCAGACATACCTTCGAAGTAAGGCTGAGGGTTCCCTGGGTTTTCCCTTGACATACCCTTGAAGTGTGGTTGAAGAGCTCTCCGGTGCCATCAGACCTGCATGAAAAGTGTGGCTGAAGAGTTCCCCAGGATCCTCTAACATACCTTTTGAAGCATGGTTGGCGTTGGCCCAAGAGTGATGGTGCAAAGTTGATGTGGGATGGTGTGCGGGAGATCATGTAGGCTAAGTCGATAGTCCACACACGGGCAACATGTCATGAACAATACTACAGCAGGTCCCTATCAGTACCATCAGATATGCGTATGTGTGCGTGTGTGTGTGTGTGGTGTGTGTGTGGGTGTGTGTGTGTGTGTGTGTGTGGGTGTGCGTGTGTGTGTGTGGTGTGAGCGCGTGTGTACATGTGTGTGCTTATATGTGTGTGCATGCTAATGCATGTGTGTGCATACATGCAAGGGTGTGTGTGTGTTGCATGTTTGTGTGTGTGTGTGTGTTCGCGGTGTGCACACCTGCAATGCAAGTGTGTGCGTGTGCGTGTTTTTCAGCATTTGCATTCTAAATGCCTGAGTTGTGCTGAGTTCATAATTGTTACGTACATGAGTACTGTCCAGGGCGAAGAGTCAAAATCTTAATGGCAGACCACAAACCTAGTATATCAAAACCAGTGATATAACAGTACATTTGAATTTTCAATATGTAGTGAAAAATAAGGAAGCTGGCACAACAATGTCTTTGTGTCTTGCAGTTAACTGTTTTATGACAGTACTGTGCAATAATGATGAAAAAAAACCCTACATGATGCGATTCCATTAAAGATATTGATTCAACAATTGTTTTCCAAGAACATGATCATGGCAGCTTGGCTACACACATAACAATAATGGTATCTATACAGTGCAAAAAGAACAACTCCAAGAAGACACACGTCAGACAAACACATGCGTACCATGAATTAAGTTGTGGCCTCCAATAAATCTCAACATCTTGCACATCAGAGAACAGAGGAGAATGGAAACATACCATTTACAAGAACATAAAAAACAAAACAAAAACAAAAAAAACACAAAACCCTCCTCAACATTACAAATGTTATAATGCAAACTTCTAGGTTGTAGAGCATGACCTAAATGCTTTGTTTCAAGTTGATCTCGTCCTTATTAAAGTTTATATAGTCCTTGCTTACTTAAAAAAAAAAAAAAGAAAAAGGATCGGTCTAGTAAAACCATGCAGAATGGAGATACTGTCACCATGAAGCTCGACTGGTGACTCTGTCTTGTCCTGACATATAAAGCAATGTACATTTCGCGCCACAAAATGATGACACAGAATCAAATTACTCCATGCCAGCCCCCTGCCCTTAAGTATCATCTTGTGGAGAGAATACTGCGGCAAAAAAACCTGCTATTTTTGCCACACTACCCCATGTAACACTCAGCGATCTTGCCTTCCAGCCACTTTCTTTTCTCTCCTCACAATCTAAGAAATTGGCTTTTTTTTTTTTTTGCAGTTTCTAAAATCTCTTCGCTCTCAGAACAGCGGTCTTCCAGTGTCTCTCACCTGTGTGCCCCAAGATGCCTTCATAGTAAGCCTTTCTATAAAGGAATCAAACAACACAGAAGTATGTGGGCAACAGGGGAAGAATACTTTGAGAAACTGAAACAAACTGCAACATTTTCATTCTGCATGGTGTGTTGTGTGTGTGTGTGTGTGTGTGTGTGTGTGTGGTGCCTGTACGCATGCTGTGTGTGGTGTTTTTGTGTGTGAGATAGAGAGAGAGAGACAGACAGACAGACAGAGACAGTCAGTCAGACATGACAACAGAAAAACAGAGATACAGACTTGCCCAACAACGGAGACCAACACCAGGGATTGTACTGACCTCTCTCCACACTGCTGGGCATCCATGTCCTTGGTGAGCACCTCAGACGATGGAATGTTCAAGAACCTGTCGCAATCAATCCAACACCGCATCATAAGGGCCATCAGCATGGTCACTCTGCCACTTTCCATGCAGCAAGAACATCATCATCATTAACAACAACAACACAGATCAATGGAATTCCTGATGGGCTGATGCAGGCACATCAGGGTTTGGCACACAGTGATGTCAAAAAGCATCTTCATCCATCTGCAAATGTCACACGGGTTATATTAAGTTCACACTTTGTGAGGTGAAGTTACATGGAAATTAACAAGTGACTACTGACAATTCTACGCTTTACTGGAAGATATTCATACGTTGAAGGTCAATGAATCAGACACGTTTGAATACTTGCATGGCAGTCACAAGATTAAAGTTTTTCTCCACTAAACTCGTTAATGTGTACTTTTCAACGTTTTATATAATCTGTGGTGATGTCGCAAAATGCCCAATGTTTGAGTAATTTTTCAATGCCCCGAAAATAAAATGTCCAAATAACCTAAAGCAAAAGCTCTCCATCTAAATCACACTGTACCAAGCTTACCCATACTTGATTACACCATTAACACAAGCCAATAAATCCCCTCTGCGTCCGATTCCAATCCCCACCCCCACCCCATCCCCAAAATAAAAAAAAAGTCCAGTAAAAACACACCACCTGACATCAAGAAGAAAAACATAAAGCAAAGTATATTAAGTACAGACTCAAAACAAAATAGCAGCCGCATCTTTTAGGGCATGGTGCAAGATAAACAAATTTTTACCTTTTGTGTTGAATACCGTACAATGTGCCTTAAATGATAGTTATTTTCCTTCAGTTATTCAAACTATGAATGACTGTCAGAAATTGTCAAAAAAAATACATTCTGCATACACTGACTACATGACAACCTTAAGAATATTCTGAGGTTAGATATTTGACGGGACAAATTCACTCCCATTTCAATTTGCATGATTTGGCAATCTACATATTGAGCTTCTCCACCATTATCATCAAACGCAAACTTTCCCTGCCACAAGGTTTCACTGTAAGCCTGACTTATTTCTAGCCACCTCACTGAGAATGATTAATGGCAATTTACTCCTACACTACTGTTCAGCACCTGCTATATCTGTGGCAATACAATTTCTTTTGTTTTGTTAGGGTGTCACTTTTCGTTCCATGAAAGCTGTAACTTCACTACCTCAACTACACCCCACCCTAAGGGGACAACCAGTGTTTTCCAGATCATTGGTAACTATGGGTCTGTATGTCCTCTTGACTACATGTCCAACAACTCATTTTAAATGCTTCTGGGCTGGGCATTTAACGTTTAAATTCAAACAATTTTAACAAACAAGTTCCTTCATTCCTACTTGGCAGGCAGAAAATCCAACCTTGCTCACTCACAGACAACAACAAAACAGAAATTGGTGCTCCTTTTGTCATGTTCAGTAGTACAAAGTGCTATTTATTTACATGCCCTTACAATAAATATGTGCATTCTTTGAAAGTCAACCTGCTAAATTAAAAAACAAGAAAAACAAAAACTTAAGACTTCAAATAGTCAAATCCTGTCAGGTTAATGTTTTCAACGGTAAATTAATATATGATGAGCTGTACTTGGTATCACCTGTCACAACAAAGACTCTGTTTTATTGTTCCATTGTTGTTGCTATTTCTTTTACTTCCCTGTCTCATCTTCTGGGTCACTCCCGTTGCACTGCCCCCTCCCACCCCCCTCGCTCATTTCAGACCCCCCCTCCCCCTCTCCTGTCCCACTTTCCCTGGCTTTGTTTTGGATTGATTTACTTTCACTGTGACTGAAACTGTGGGTCGCAATAAGGAAACTGACAGAAACGTAACGCTGAAAATCTAATCAGTTCCAAGCTCAGGGGTTATTCTGTTGCGCCAGTCAAGCCAGTTGGCAGTACAGTGCGAACCAGCTCAATGTGTGGCAGTTTTCCTCTATGTCCATATTTGAAATCAATCCTGTTACAGGCCTGATACACAGACCGTGAAAAGAATATACTGCTTTCAGTTACAGGGTCTGTAGAAATGGGGGTATTTCACAACAAGTGTGGCGTTGACATTCGCCCTGACAACAGGGAGAGAGATCTGTCCAGCCAGACCCAGTATCTTTAGCACTTCGGACCTGAGGATGCATCCCAACGAATGACTCAAGTCAAAGTGATTCATTGAGCCCCGTGACCACAATGTGGCCACACAAGGGAGGGATGCATTAAGGAAAGTATACGAAAAACCAGAACTAATAAGAACTTACCAATGTCAAAGGTCAAATTCAAAAGTAAATGCATACCAATCAACTAAAATGGACTGACGTCTGAAAAAAGGTCCATTACGAACGACAATGAAGACAGATAAAAGAAGTTCTGATATACTTAAAAACAAACAATTAACTTCAGGAGGAGAACGTCTCAAAACACCGTTTTTCATGGACTGTGTTGTGATATGTCTTGGCCTTCTGGCATACATCCTAAAAAAAAATCAGTTAAGACGCTTAATGCCAAGGAGTTGTCCACACGGTATGCGCCTTTGATCTTAAAATCCCCCTTAGATCAGTACTTTTTAATACTCAATGTTTGGTCGCATGCAGGTATGCCCATGGTGCCTGCCCTATCATGAAAGGGCAGAGGCGAAATGGGTGAGATACTGTGACCCATAATGCTGTGAAGTGGTGATACCAATGAATCCCGTTTTATGGTGAGGACTCATTATCAGGCAGGGACTAATCTCCTCTCAACAGAAATACAGCTTGTACAGTAACCATAATACTTATAAACAGTAACAGAACAATGTGACCACACTGGCTTAAAAATCGGCATATGAAACCCTGCAGTTAACAGCAGTTTCCTACCAGGAATGTTTTTTGTGTGCACGACACTGGGTATATATATATGCATTGTGTTGCACACGGGGATATATGGATATCAGTCTGTGGTTTGTGTATGGTCAATACTTCACTGAACACAATCAGATCATGTTTCAGATCGCCAACAGACATTTGGCACTGTTTTACATAAATTCGGTTTTATCCACTGTATTTTTGTGACCTGGCAGTTGGAGAATGCTATGCTATTACTTCCCTGGTTACAGTTGTCCAAGCGCAGCAGTTAATGACTCAACAGCACTATGAGGGAAGGGAAAAAGTGTGTTATACTGTGAGACCACAGCCAAAACTATCTACACTCTGTACTCATTGGTGCCAATCATGGCAGATGGGCAGGGAAAGGTTGTGACTTATTAAAAATAGAGTATAAAGACCAGGGCATACTGTTTACACTGCCCTCATTGCAGCAACATGGCCAGACACTAGAAGGCAATGAAAAATGGTTAATAGATATGAGGAAGAAAACAGCAGGCTGTCCACACTGCATCACTGGTGCACCAGGGACAGACAGGTAGGGAAAAGGTTCACTTATTGGGGGGGAAAACAGCATTCCTGCCACACCGCATGCATTGCTGCGCACCATGGACAGACAGGTAGGGAAAAAGGGGAAGGTCACTTAGGGAACACAACCCATTCTGGCCACACTCGCATTCATTGGTCGCACCATGGACCCAGACAGATAGGAAAAGGTTAATAAGAACCAGAGCATACTGTCCACATTACACTCATTGAAGCACCATGGAGAACCACGGCAGGGGAAGGGCTAATGGTTCTAAGGTCCACAGCACACTGGCCCCACTACACTCAATGGAGCACCATGGACCGGACTGGTAGGGAAACAATTAACGAGATAACCTATAGATACCAAACAGCACACTGTTCCACACTGCAATCACTGAACCCCCTACGCGACAGGAAGGAAGAGACGGCGATGTTTATACAGACCATAGCCATACGCCCACAGCACATTCACTGCAGCATCATGGAGAGACATGCGGGAAAGGAGATGTTATATGGACCTAGGCATACCTCCACAGTACACTCACTGCAGCCCACGGAGAGAGAGACAGGCAGGGAAGGGTGCTGTTTTAAGGAGCACGGCATACTACCCCTGCTACACTCACAGAAGAATCATAGCACAGCTCAGCAGGGAAAGGGTTAATAGGGCCACACATACTGTCTACACTGCACTTACTGGAGCACCATGGAGAGACAGGCCAGGCCGCAGTTCCCATGTGTAACTGCTGCACATGGGGCAGGTCCACGATGTCGCCGCTCACTGTTCCTCACAATCCACTGTGAACACACACACACACACACAACAAACACACACACATATATATATACGATACACACACACCACATACCACCCACACAACACCACAGTAGTAAAAAAAAAAAACATTACACAATGTAACCCGAGAACGGGACATAAGCATTATCTGAATGAAGAAAAGGAGCAGAGCTTGTCTAAGATAACCAAAGTGGGTGCACCTTGGTAAGTGTATGACAGCAGTGCCAGGTGTGCCCTGACCAATGTGCAAACAGTCACAGCTCCCCACATCCTCTGTCATAGTCAACTGGCTATAGGTGGTGTCCTTCACAACACAAACTGACTACTAGATAGCGCTGTCAATTGAAATTACTTGTTTACAGACTACTACAATACTCTTCAGAGAGCTGTTTTAACCACTGTATTTTTGCATGCATCATATACAGACCTTTCCGTTTCAAAGGTGACCGAATGTAGTAGCCCTACTCTCTACTCTGTTTGTCCCTTGCTGCTGGTTGCTATTTTTTGTCTTATGTTTCCCTAACAGCAATTCAGATCAGACAGCCACATTTCAATTAAGGGGGAGGTCCCTGCTCCGAATGCCTTTTATTCATATTGCCACGGTCAGTACTAAGAGATTCAGTATGTCTAGGCCTTCTCCCGCGCGCTTTCGACCCTTCTCCTTCCCCGAGTGAGGTACACACCATTTCTGTCCAATCCTCACCACTGCATTTGTCCTGATAATGGGTCTGGCCACAGACACAGCCACATCATGTCGCCTTCCTCTGTCCAAACTCTGCGACACCCATTTTTTCTGAAGTTCGGCTAAAGTCAGCAACCACGAGATTTTCCGGACTGGCGGGCGGGAAGGGCATCAGCCACGAGCATTGGTGCCGGAAACTGGGGGTGGCCAAGCAGCAGCCACCATCAGCCCGACGAGTGGTCTGTCTAAAGGCATCCGCCAAATCATGGTCCCTGGCAGAGTGTCCTGTCCTAAAGTCCTCAGCACTATCAGGGTTTCCGGACGACTGGCTGTCCCAAAGTCATCAGCCACAATCATTGGCGTTCACATGTAGTTGCGGGACAAAGGTGAGCAGCACCAGCAAGGTGCCTGGGCAGCAGGGGGGGGGGGGGCCAAAGTCACACCACGACGGGGGCCCGGCGGATGGCGGCTAAAGGAGCACCATCATTGCGCCGGGCCACACGACGGAAAGCTGGGGGGGGGAGACGCGCACAAGACAAGATGGAAAACTCCAGGGGGGCAGCTAAAATAAGACGAGGCCGAGGTACAAGAGCAGAGAAGGAGTGTGAAAAAATAGGACAGATGGACGTGGCGGGAGAGAAAAGATGGAGGATGGGACAGGGGCGGGAGGGGCAGGGGGCAAGGAGGCTGTAATGCGCCCGGAGGGAAGGAAAGATGGAAGGCAGCAAAAGGTGGGGCGACAGGCCGGCACGATGCGGAAGGAGGCGCAGTCTAGGGAGGATCGGTGAGGGAAAGGCTGTCACAAAAGACAAGTACACGGGGGAAAGGAGAAAACATCGACCACACATAGGGCAGGGAGAAAAAACGAAGAAGCGGAGAGGGAAGAACACAGCGGGCACGGAAAGGAGCCATGGAGAGTCACAGGGGACAGGGGCAGAGTAACCCCCAGGGGGGAATGTGACGATGTTACATCGCGGAGACTATGGGGCCCCGAGCCGACTTAACTGCGGGGGCAATTGGAGCAACCGTTGAGGCTTGGAGTAGCGCCTGCCACAAGACTACCGAAGGGGGCAAAAGTCGGGACAGCGGGCGGGGGGACATCATATGACCGTGGAACGGGGGAGGGGGAGGGGGGGGGGCCCGGCCATGGGAGGTACGCGGGGGACAGGACCTTGGTGGCAACAGAGGGACCGGAAGTAATCACCAACATGGCCCTCCTTCGGTCTCTGTATGTCGCGGACGCACCCCCCCCCCCCCCCCCCCCTCGCCAGGCGGCCGCGGGGGGGGGCCGCCCCCCGCCACGCTGAGTCAAAAACTACTGCGCGGGGCGGGGGGCGGGGGGGGCAAAGGGAAAAGGGGGAAGGGGGGCGGGCGGGGGGGGGGGCGGAAGCGCGGGGGGCAAATTCTTATTGCTGCGTAAGCGAGGGGCATGAACTGGTGAAAGGAAAGGGAAAAAAAAAAAAAAAAAAAAGAACGGAAGGGGCAACCCAGGCAGCCCACGCGAGGGGGGCAGGCAGGCAGAGAAGCCCGGGCAGGCGGCGGCGGGGCGGGAGCGCAGGCACAGACCACGCGGCGTGCCCGGGACCGGGGCAAAGGGTAGCAGCGGGCCGGACAGACGAGAGCAGGACACCCCCCCACCCCACCCCCGCCCCAGGGAGGGCGAAGGGGGGGGCCCGAAGGCGGAACGGGGGGGGAGGGAACGGGGGGCGGCGCGTGGCCAGAAGGAAACAAAACAAACAAAAAAGCCTATCAGAGGGCGGGGGCGGGGAATGGTGAAGGACATTGCAACGGCGCAGGAGGGTACAGGCTGCCAGGGCACCGGCATAGGGGCGGCGGAAGCAGGGGACAGAGTTGCGTGGAATGCAGGCTGTCATGTGATCAAATGTGCCGACCA